>BGPR01000160.1:422877-532353 GCA_013235015.1 Araneus ventricosus | reverse complement strand
ATATATATATATATATATATATATATATATATATATATATATATATAATTTTAAAATGACATATCCTAATTTTTGAGCTTTATTTATTTATGAGATAATGGCATGTGAAATATGTATTATACTGTGCCTCCGGATTCGTTGAAATGCCCTCTATTTTATGAGGCTGACATAGAAAAATCGATTTTTTTTACTGCACAAACCATCTAATTCTCTTAAATTATTTGAGAACTAAAGCAAATAGAATGACGGAAAATTAAATTTTGGCCTTCAATGAATACGGGAGTGTTACTACAAATTGTATTTATATTGTACGAAAAAAATTATCACGGTGTTATATTTTAGCCTAAATTTCATTTTGCATGCGAAATATTCGTCATTCGTCCTAATAACCTTCTTTTGAATTAGATTCAATCTCGTTCTTTCATCGATGAAGCAAGAGTATTCATATATCTTATATTCGAATTAAACCAAACAATCCAGATAACATTTCTCAGTTTGTCACATATATAATATTGCTTGCCGAAAGAGTTAACAATTCAGACCAACCAACCCCAGATATTCTCAATTCAAATATCGTGTCCAGTTAAAAATGTTTAGAGGGTTTTTTTTTGTCCAACCATACATTTTAGGATCCCAGGAAATATTTCCAAATCACGTTTCAAATGAGTGTTCAGCATGCTCTGCTATATTTTTGAGTCCATAGAACTTGAAATATATCCTATTTGGGTCAAAGTGAGCTGATTCCTCTTGAAACCATTGTTGATCCTCTTCCATGAGGACGTTTGGATAAACGCTTTGGATCACTCCACAAATCATGCCATTAATCCTGGAATCCATCCGGTATTCCATGCAATTTATTTTGTCAGAAAAAAATAATCTTTAACATTTCTTCGTCTTTTATTTACATTCCCTAAACCAGTCTTAGTGCTGTCTTCCAAACAATTTTGTTAGCTTGGAAATAATAACGCATAATTTCGAAAGATTGCACTTTACATATTTTATACACTTATTGCCAGCAAGCACTCTAAATACTTTTTTTCTGATTACTTTCTTCCTTATCTTATTTCTCTCTACATTTCGCTCTTTTTTAATAAGTACTTATGTTCGCTGCACGATAAAATGAAATGTATAAAATGAGAAAAAAACACTGTCATATAATTATTCTGAGTTTTAAAAAACACAAACAATTATTATATTCAAAATATTAAATTCTTAAATTGAATTTGAACTCTTTATGTAAAAAATTATCCCATTCTAACTTGACTATCTTTCATAACTCAATAGTAGGCGACATTTTTCAGAAAATTAAGAACGATTAATTTTCCCCCCCAGCATTATAGGGGCGATGAAGGGACTGGCGAACTCTATTAAAAACACCAAGAATGCCTTGTAAAGTACAGATTTCAGAGAAGTTGAGATGCCGTATTTTAGACGTAATTATTTAATTGTATAAATAAATTTAATTGTTTTTTAAATACTAGTAGATGTTAGATGTTGAGTATATCTGATTGCACGCATTTATCATTTCATAATCTAACGCAGTGTTTCCCAAGCTTTTTTGTGCCATGCCCCACCTAAGATTTTCTAAACTTATTAACATATGCATAATTTTTAATATTAAAAAATTGTACTGTTCACTGAAGAAACTGAAATGATAAGTTTTAGGAAGAAATCACTAGAAAATTGTTGAGAAACTCGGTAAGTAAATTTTGAATCAATATAAAATGGAGAACATAATTTCGAATACGAAATAATTTTAATGAAAGTATTTTTAATGTGGAACCTCGGATATCCGGACTAATTGGAACTTACATCTGTTCGGATTCCGGAAAATTCGGTAAAACACTCTTTACATACTAAATGCAGTAGCAACTAATTGAATAACAACTTTGGACGAATCAATTTTCAAATTCCCCCGCCCCCTCCCGTGGGGAATGGGCATAACGTTGGGAAACACTAATCTAACTTAAATCGAAATTTCTTTTCTCCAGTTGCTGTATTTTCATCTTGAAGATATGAAAGTTAAGCAGATCAAGCATTAAGTTCACATCTTGCCATGGATCTTATCCTCCAAGAATACAACATTTTGCAGGCTTCTATGTTACTTTTAACGATGAAGTCATTTCACTGGACAGTAGTTTCAAGATGCCACATTTTATATTGTCATGCATACAACATTTATCGTGTTCCGGTATTTGACTATTTAACATGTTCCGATATTTCATAATTGCCTTATTTAAATCTTAATGCTGCAAATAACCTCAAAATCAATGTTTCGATCGTGTCCACGTACTTTGATTCCCTCTTTGAGTAAATATTTTTGTTGATGCCCACTAAGAAATACTTTTCTAGCAAAACACACACATACACAGATTGAAAAACTACTATTCTTTTGTTCTTTATGTATTAAAAGCTCAAAAATTCCTTAAAATTATTTTATTCATACTTTCTGATAATATAAGGAATGCTTGTTTCAATAAGCGTTATGATGAAAATGTTAGTGCGGATGAAATTACGATAATCCAATATATTTTCCCTACTAAATTAGCTTTAAAAAAAGCTTCCTTTGCGCTCTGCATGAATTCATATTTTAGAGCCTATTCGGTATACCTGAAAATTCATAGGTCATCAGCCAGGTGAAAAACTGCGGTCAATTTATTCAAATGCAAAATATTTTAAGGTTAATCTAGCTAGTTTGAATACACTCGAATCATAAAAGTCTTCACCTGAATAATATCATTCATCACCGTATTTTTGTTATTAATTATTTTGAGAACGTTATTAAAACATGTGAAAAGTATTCATTTATATAAAAATCATGCCTCTTAAATCTGTCTCTAATATATAATATCAGAGGTTCAAAAATTCACTTCTGTAAACTCGAACGTACCTGAAAAAAATTCTAAATTCACTTCAATTAACTTTATTTATACAAAACTGTTCCATCATATTATTTTATCAATTACAGGCCACAAAAATGAAAAGATTCAACTCTGTTGACATCAGATGTTTTCTTGAACATTAGTGTGCATGAGGCTCAAAGTCGTAAAGTAGCTCCGAGTTTCTCCAATTTTTTACTACATTCAAAATCACTTTGCAGAATATTTTGAAAAGAAAAGCTTAAACTTTAATGATTTATCTTTAAGGATAAATATTCTTCAATAACTGCAGCTACCGGAAACCTCTCAGGGCCGTTCATCAGACGAGAGTTCATCAATGGATATTTGCGGAAGCACCACACGAAAACAAGCAAGATCCTTTTCAGTTGAAACTTCATTATCAACCGACTGGCTAACCAGCTAAGCGAATCAAAATGAAGCGTTTGTGCTACCTGTCGCAGTAATTAATGAGTTATTTTCGCTATTGCTACTTTTCCCTTGAGACATTTGCCAACCTCTGGTGTATAATTACCGAGCCGTTGGACCCGTTTGTAAATAACGAGGTGCATCGAGAAGACTTAATAAAGTTTGTATTGGAAGGATTTTGCAGCTGCTTTATGGAATTTTAAATCCCTCTCTCTTTCACTCTACTCGACGTTGGAACGACGTATAATTATGGCCAAGATTTAAGGTTTGAGTATAAAAGAGATTTTGCGTAGTTTGAGGAAATAAGAAATGATGAAGTCACTTTTACCTGACGTAGGGGTTTTGGTTGAAATGAGAAATTCTGAGAGGATTGCTAATGGCAGAAAGTTGTGGAGAAAAATGTTCAATGGTTTGCCACATAAGAATAAAAAAAAATCATCTCGGCAATCCCGAAGGAGAAGGTAGATGCTTTTTTTGGTTAGGTTAATGTCAGTAAAATGCATGCAATCCTTATACAAGAGCAATGTATTATTGGGGTATCTTCAACGAGTTAAGAGAAACAATAGTTTTAAGGGAAAAGAGTCAGAGTAAATGTAAGAAAATATACGCAATATAAAAGTTCAGGAAATCATATTTTCTTATGTTACACTAAAATATTTAATGAAGTTCACTAATTGCCCTTTCAAAAGTTGTGATTTTACTGACTTTAATGTCTCGTAGGAGTACTACTGTGCAGTATAAAGTATCGGTAGCATAGCTGGGATTCTTACTACTATATTTCGAAAAGACAGGGCAGGAAAAAAATTAATGGTCTGTTATCATAATTTGATAAAGCCTCATGTGTTATGATTGTATTTTCATCATTTTGTAATTTTAAAAAGGATTTTTCTTTGAACCATTTGATCATACATTTGAGAGATCGAGTAACAAGAATCAGAATAAATTCGCCCTGTTGAAGCATGCGGGTAATCTGAATGACAGCCACTGCAATAGCTCGAGTACTGAGGCCGGAGTCCTAATGGCCATCACCGGTCACGGCTGGACCCCTCCACCAGTGATACCACGTACCTCCCGAAGGAAGTACGTAGTATTACTAGTGGAAGGACTTAGCGCCCCACCATTGCTGGACCCCCAGGGGAAACGAGAGCCCGCTTACTTATCCGTCAGCCTCTCATATACGTGTACTCACAGTGGCCTCCGTGGCGTAAACATGAATTTATCTCAGAGTGAAAAATATTTTCTTCACGATTCCATAAAATAAAGTTCTTAATAATGCATTTCCAGTTATCATTGCAAAAGAAGTTTTCGCTAGATTCCCTCTGAATTACATTTAGCAAATTTTCTCCGAACTGACAAGTAGAGTCAAAAGAAATAAATTTAATAAAAAAGTGCTAAACGTAGAATTTTTTAATACTTTTTATTCTTTAAATTATAATTCAACATTATAAAACAGAAGAAACAGAAGAAGTAAACATTAGCGATAACAATACACCGTTTGCGCTCCAACGCAGCAGCATCCAGTGATTGCATCAACAATATTGTCCATTATTAACTAAAGAATTACTAAAGAATCAAAAAACAAAAAAATCATGCTTTAATAATTAAAATAATTAAAACAAATAAAAGAAAATAATTAGAATGGAAGAAATGGAAGAGAACTCGAATGGCGAATGTTTTCAAAGGCCACTCCCCCTCGGAGTTCTAATATGGATAAATTTTCTGTCAAGGGAATGAATACATAGTCAAAAATTGTACCCTCTGTGGCCTGGATTTATCCATTAACTGAAATTAAGGAAATAATCTTTTTAGAAAAAGAAAAACTTAATAAAGTCTTTTATAAAAAATCCACTAGAGAGACTAGAGAAAGTAAACATTTACCTTCTGCCAATATAGAAGTAAGAATGATGTTATCGAGAAACATACCAGAACAAAGAAAGTATAGGTCTAGAGGCTAGCATATCTAGCTCCATCTAAAAATTCGAACCAAATTAACAGAAGAATGAAAGCTCTTCAAACCTTTTTAAATAAGTAATTGCCGTTAAAGGAATTAATTTGGTAACCGTTATCTTTTAAATCATTCTGTAAATTATCTAAAGTTTTAACAAAAGTTGAATGGTTATTACAAATATTTTTATCACATTAATTTGAGAATAAATGGAATTTTTTTATAATTTTAAAGTGAAGATTAGTTTGAAAGTCACAAAATGCTATAGCCTTAAATTTAAATTCTTTTCTTTTATCATAAATGCCAATAGAGACACCTCTTTTCAAAATTTCAATTTCCAGATCCAAACAATTGTGTATGTTTAATTTATTAGTAGTTTTGTTTAATTTAAGCTCTTCTGGATAGCAATTATACATGGAGCTAAAATTATTAAAATTAAACATTAAAAGGACATCAATGTAACGATAACCAAAAATAAGTTCATTTTTAATTAGTTTTCTCTCGAATGAGTAAAGAAATATATTAGCCAATGCACTAGAAAACAACAACAACCAATAGGAATTCCTAAAAACTGCTTATAATAGTAATTTCTATTAAAGAGATAATTTTCACAAATATTAACTCTGCAAATTTCTAACCATTTATTTTTAGCAATTAAATCAGCATTAAAGTATAAATCATATACATTTGAGCAGGCTTCAATTAATTTATTATGTGGGAGGCTAGTAAAAAGATTTTCAAAATCAAATGTATTAATGTTATATATTATATTTTCTTTAAGAAAATTCAAAATTTTAGCGTTACTATCAATAATGAAGTTCTCTTCTTCTAATTTATTTTAAAAGTTATCTAAAATTCACTAGCAGATGGCGCCAATAGTATGGAATAAAAATTTGTTAAAATTCATCAATTAACTAATAATTAAATTTTTGATACATGGAAATAGTGCATTGACCTCAAGAATACGTAAGTGCACAATATTTGAAAACTAACACATCAGGAAACAAGTGGAAAAGTTTACAAATTTTCACCTTTACATTCATGAAAAAAGTCATTTTAAATAAAAGTGTGTGAGAAAGGGCAATTAGGATTTGTTTTAAATGTCTACGTTTCTCATATCAAGTTAAATTAAATGGGATTTTCTGTAGATATTTTATTGAAAATAATAATAAATGCTACAAAATTAATCAATCATAGATTAAAAATTTTGATCTGCCCAATAAGTTAACGAACTCCTTTTTACCTTATTATCGATATGCAATTTTACAACTTTTTGTGAAAAACTTCTTCCAAATTTAGAACTTAATAATATTCGGTAAAAGTTGCAAAACGATTAAATGAAATCAAACAAATTATCTAGTGTGCACACTAAAAAAAAGTTGTGCAGTCAGAAGAATACATGCAAGCAAAAAGAGTTTTAAATATTTACATTTCTAATAGCAGAACTGATATGGTATAAGTTCTTAATGAGGTAAGACTCCAAAAGACATTTAAAATTATACAGTATGTCTCAAAATATTGTTTACAAAATTTAATGGCAGATTAAGTTTACACAAACAAGCCATTTTTAAAATAGAACATGGCATCGCAGACACAAAGGGGGACGGTTACGGGGGCTCTTTGCCGCAGAATTAAATAAAAGAAAAGAATACAAAAGGTTAAATCTTCAACTTGGTTTGAATGGATTACAAATATACAATAGCACAGCAACACAGTTTGATGAAGTGCAACATTACAAGATTTACGCAGCATGACAAACACGATAATCGCAACATAAATAAATGAAATAAACATCTTGCAAAATATTTCGTTCGCACTAAATAGTTCCCTCATGTTTCACGGAGAAGGCAAATTCTTCTACTTTCAAGTGATGGAAAGACAACGAAACGAAAATATGAATATGCACTGCTACGCCGTAAAACAGTTTTCTTGAGTAACTTACTAGATTGAAGTGATCCTCCCTCAACTTGCAGGGACATAATGGGTCTCAATCTTTATTTATGGATATTGTTTCCTTTATGATCGCCATGGATCATTGTAACATGGAGCTGATTTTCATGTTTTTCAAAAGGTACGACGCCACGGGCGATACCTGACTCGTATCGAACATAAAACATGATGCCTAAATCACCTCGAGCTGTTTTAGCTCCCATCAAGATCGTAGTGATTTTCATAAACTTAGTTTGATGACTTTGTTTTGGTAGAATGGACACGGAGTTTGAAATGAAGTGGAGTAAAATTGTCGCTCAAGAGAGAAGTGGGTCCTTTTGTTTTCTTGCAACTAAAACTATCTTAATCTATTTAGAAGAGATTTTTGAGTAAACCTTTAAAATTTTTTTACTCAAGTAATTGACATAAAAAAGTTTTTAAAATCACATTTGTAATAATGTATTCTACTAAAGAGTAGGACTTTTTACTTAAATTATTTTATAATTTTTGGTATTTAATTTATGATTGATTCGTGCAAATATTATGCAATCTAGGAATTATTAATTCTCAGTTACATTGCCAGGTGGTGCCACTAGTTGGAAATCAAAATTTAATTAAAATAATCTATGAACTGATAATTAATTCTGAAAATATTCATGTGCATTGTGTCTTCGAGAACTCACAAGTGTCCAGATTTTCAAAACTTTAGAACAGCAGGAAGGATAGAATAAAGGTATAATTGTGCAATCAAATTTTCTTTGAAAATTTGATTGCACAATTCTATCTTTATAAGCACTGAGCTAGTCAAGTTAAATGGAAGTGTTTAAAAGCTGAGTGCTGACTAGAAGAACAATGCAAGAAATTTTTGCTTATGAGTAAAAAACACCTCTTACGCGATGAAGTAGAAAATATGAAAGACAGAAACTGCTGTCGCTAATAATCACAAATGTATCAAAGTCCGTAATGCAATTCATTTAGACCAGGGGTTTGGAACCTTTTTGAACTGAAAGGTATCATCGAATTTCGGCAGTTGTGCAAAAGGCCGTACGAGTAGAATCTTAAGGGCTATTGTTCTGTGATTATTACTGTATTATTTTTAAATAGACTTATTGTATTATAAAAATACAAAAAATATAAGCATTTAAACAAATACAAGCGAAATAATCTAACAAGAGATATTAAAAATTAAACTTTGCATTAAACAGAATGGCCCAAAAATGAAGATATGAAAGAAAGATACTTTAATATGTACAAATACAGAAAAAACAGAAGAAATAGACAATATTAACAACATTATTTTCGAAAAGCGCAAACAGCATCAGAAATTCCATTAACAATATTGTCATAATAAACTAACCAATTAAGATACAATCAAACAACAAAAATCATACAGCAAGAAAATTTATAACACATTAAGTTTAAATAAATAAAATGGAAAAAACAAATGAAAGAAGAACTGAGTTTTAATTGGTTAGTGATTTATACTTCAGATTTATGCCTGGTGTTTAGCGAAGGTAAATAAGTTATACTATTTGCTTATTTCTTCTGTTTTTCTGTATTTTTTCACATATTAAGTATTTAAACACATTAGCAAATGAAAATAGCAGGTAATTTCTAACAATTGATTTTTTATCAAACAAGTACATATGTAATTGTAAAATAACTTGGTAATGCTGCATAAAGAACTTTAAAGCTGCATGCGGCTTAAGACCAAAAGGTTTCACACCTGATTTAGACATTTGAGAGTGAAATTTAGAATGTTTAATTTTCAATGAATACTATGCATGCAAGAGAAATGAATTGTAAGTCGAAAAACAGATTTGACTTTGAGATTTGATGCATATCCGCGATTCAGAACTCCCGAGTCGCCAAAAATACATTTTATAGTTTTTTTATCTCTGTATGTCGATCTGTGAGCATCGACAGTCATAAAATGCAAATGATATGACATTTGGTATCGGGACCTTACTCCAAATTTACAGATTTCTGGAAATTTTATGAATCGATAGGAAATCACATGATTGATTCACGATAACTTAACAAGGGTATATCTAGCTGGCTGAAATGTAGGCAATCATATCTTAAAATTGGAGATGTGTATAAAATTGTGGACTACTTACCAAAGAATCGACTGTCTGTTGTCTTGTATCTGTCATGAATGGGGTAACTAAAACGACATGACATAAACATGAATTTGGTATAGATGTTTTCATCAAAACTATAGATATGTGTGAATTGAACTAATCAGAAAAAAGAAAGGTACCAAATCCATACATAGTTTACTTCTGCAGGGGAGAACACTACAAAGGATTACAGAGGATTTGTTGCATTTCAAACAAAATGCTTGAAAAGTGTTACATAAATTGTAATAAATGTGAAATTAAATAAATTTTCAAACTTATCCATTCTCTTGCATAATGCATTTGATGAATACATGATCTTAATAATATCTAATATGAAATGATCCTACATCCAACTTTCTTGTGGATTTGTAATTTTTCTTGTCCAGATTCTAGTTTTCAAAAAACATCAAGAAATCCATCAATTTATTCATTGAAATGACCCATACATTCAGAACTATCAGAAATTTTTAAACAATGAAAATCAACCCTAATTATTAAATGTACCATGATATCTTTGTCTTAGACACTGTTCATATCAGAGTATTGATGAAGGCAGTTGTCCCTCTACTGCGAACTATCTTTTACTATTTGAGACAAGCGTGCAATGGTTTTCGCAGCAGTTTTCATTCACTCTATTTGTTCTTCATTTCACTTGTTTAGACAAGTAACCTGACAAAATATTTCTTTTGCCTTTAAATAAACATACGAGAATCAGAGAAAATAAAATCGAATGTGGTGACCCTAATTTGCCATTTGCAGTTACACATGGAATGCGCGCAAATTACCTTTTGAAATCACTCATTGTTGCACATATATAAATTAAAAGTTACATTAACAACTATATAAACAGAGTTTTCCAAAATTTAACTCGGTATATTTCTGAATATAGAAGAGAAAGAAATCGACAACTAAAGTTAGACGGAAATAATATTAATAATAATAATAATTAATAATAATTATTTAATCTTAATGTAAGACAAACAATTTTGGGGTGTTTTTTTTTAACATAACAATGTTTTTTCTTGATTCTTAAGCATCCAGATTGCATGTACATTTTTTACTAGACTTTCGTTTGCTTTCTTTCTAACAGTTTCGCAAGATGACTGCCCTTTATTTTATTTCATTTTATTTCAGATATTCCAGCAGTGATTTTCGTTGATATGCTTTTCCCTTATATAGAATCCCTGTTTTCTGCATTGATAGCAATGAATATGTGATTTTAAACACTAGTATATATTTAGTTTATAAGTATAGAGCTTGGCAGCAAAAAACAGAAAGAAAGCATTTTGGATATATAATTGCTTTTGATGCATTTCTAAAGCAATTGAAGTGATTTGAACATAGTCTCTTGAAAGGCTGCTGGTTAAACTAAAATTTTAACATAAAGATTTTTGTGTAAATTTATAATTCAAATTAAATTAAACGTTATTCACAAACTTTTCGTTGAGCTATTCCATTTCTAGAATGTATTTGATTGCTTTTCTTTCTTTTGATGGTTACCATTCAAACATAGATGCAATATAACTAAGTCAAAAGCAAAATGTGTTTATTCAACTTCTGTGAAATTATGCTATTTTTTTCGCAATATTCAGTTGTTCAAAGGCGTTCCTTGATGAATTATTCACATTCATGAAAAATAAAATTGCGGAAAATGTGTATAAAGATATCGTGATTTAGTGTGTCATAACTGAATTGTAGGTATTGAACTGTATAAATTAACTTCCAGGTATCTTGTACATGCAAAGTCTTAATGAACTATTTCTACGACCTAAAAAACTTACTTAACATCCCAATAACATTGTGGAAAGATCTTAAAATTACTGTATTTACAAACTTTATCTTCAACGGGAAAATATCTTTCAGCAAATTAAAGGTATCCCACAAG
Organism: Araneus ventricosus; assembly: GCA_013235015.1. Lineage (NCBI taxonomy): Eukaryota > Metazoa > Arthropoda > Arachnida > Araneae > Araneidae > Araneus > Araneus ventricosus. The sequence continues at coordinate 521,166 of BGPR01000160.1, read as the reverse complement.
GGACCATCTATTCTTCTCTTCTTGCCAATTTATTTCTGCACACTTTTTTTTGAACGGAATATCGCATTTATCTGAATTCAGTCTTTAGATCCATTGATGATTCCCATTATTTTAATCGCAGTAAAGATTTCAACAACAATAATACTCTTGTATCCAAATAAACTAAATTAATACAAACCAATAGTCAAGAACCAGTTATTTTTTCTGGACTTAATTATTGATAGTCAAAATACTTTAAAATAGATATTTGCATAAAACACGAGTTTAATTCAATGTCAAGGAGTATATTTTTGGAACTCAATATCTCTTCTAAAATCTACAAAAACACTATCATAATCAACTCATAAGAATTAACAAAACATGCAGCGATAAAAAATTCAATCAAGAAACAAGTTCAGCACCATAAATAACCTAATAGTAATGAAATTCTACCTCCTTCTACGAACCTTTAATTAATGGCTTTAAGATGTAAGTAAAGGATTGTCATATTAGAGCTATGCTGGCTGCAGTTCTAATACTGTGGTAGGGGTCTCTCAAGCCAGAACAGGTCTAATGTGATTACCTCGAAGACGCATCTAAGTCGTTTATTAACGGATTTCAAATTCAAAATATTAACACTTACCGTTCAATTAATTTTTAATTACACTAGTTACACTTTTTTAACATCATACCTTAATTTTTATACGCCTAATTTTTAAATACACCCTTTCCTTTTTATCATCATTCTTAATTTTTATACACCTTATTTTTATATTACATATTAATTTTTAAATACACTCTTTTCCTTTTTCATCATTTCTTTAATCTTCATCGTTCCTCAATGTAGTTCGCTTTCATCTTTTTTTTCCATCGATTTCCTAATCTTCATCGAAACTCCCCAACCTCAGAAGTAACTTTATATTTTCTAAACTATCCAGTCCCTACATGACGCGTTTAGTTATTTCTCTTCATCGTCTCCGTTGCAGCATCTCTCAGTTTTAGGTTCGTGAATTCATTTCTTTTATTTGCATTTCATTCAAATTCTTGGTTTATCATAATGCCTGGGGTAAAGGACAGTGTTTTTAGCTATATGCCAGCACCGTTCGCAGAAAACATTATGATTTCACTAATTTAAGGTTCATATAGATTTTCATTACTCTGATGAGCATCTATACGCTTTTACCGATTTACTACAGTCTCTCATTTCTTATTTCAACATATTTTTGACTTTCTTGACATTGATATATTTTCCACAAATCTTCTTGAATTGCAGCATTTTTGTCGCATTCGTTGCGTTGTGTTATATATTTCTATATTATTTTATCTTCCCCTTTTATATATATATTCCACTTTTGTTTATTTTTCTCAAGAACTTTCGCCTTTTTCTTACCCAGATTTTTCTTGATATTTTGTTTTATGAATGCTTTATATTGTATATATTGCTTTTTTACATTTCTGCTATGTTTGTTTCTTATTTGTTATATATATATATATATATATATATATATATATATATAAGATGTAATGGTGTCAAATTTAATACCTTCGTTCTTAATTTGACTACATTTTTATGAAGCAGCGTCTTGAGTTGAAACTGCCATTTTCATTTTGTTAAATAGAACTCGGCAGTACTAACAGTTGGCTTTTTTTGTTAGGTGCGGTTCAGTGCGCACCGACCTTCAGTCGTATACTAACCGTACACTTGTTGTATTTTTTTACTTAAATTAGAGTTGTAGTTCAATATCTGACTATGCCGGCCTTTGTCGAAACGCTAGTGGCCGAAGTTTATATGCCTGCAAGGTAGGTAATTTCCAACTAATATTGGAGAGATGAGCAATAATAAATGTTAGTTTATTGCAAAGGTTCTGAAACAATGACAATTGTTTATCTTTAAGATGTTTTGCATAAAATGTTTTTCCAAATCTAGTCTAAATAATATATTTGGAAAAAGGCTTTCAAGCTGAACGATTCTTAATAAAATTTAAGTCTGTCACTTACCATCAAAACAAAGAACCTTCCAAATTTCATTTTGCAGAAGCTTTGATGAAGCACTGTCGTTGGTGAAACTGATTCAAGATAATAAAAGGTTTCTTTACTTTCTCTTCTCGTCTGAAGTACATGAAAAGATACAGATAATTGGATGGAACATTGATAAATTGATGTACATTTCAGATATAGAGAAATAAATAAAGGACGAGTGTCTTTATCAGCAAACTTAACCATGGAATCATGTTTCTGGAGCGTGAGATGATTTCAAGAGAGGGATGTGTTAGTAGAACTCCCTCCAGATTTGCCGTGAAAGCATCTTATAATTGTTAGGTTTAAGTGAAGTGCAGTAATAAATAGGCAAACAAATAATTTCCTACTTCTTGACATAATAGAATATTTTTTATTGCTGTTACATTGCAATAAAACGTATTTGAAAGTCTATATCGATATGTTTGATATGGTTCGTTGGATTAATAAAGATTATTATATTAACAGTGTTGAAAACTTTAATGCTCGGATGTGATTTTTGAATTTTATTCAGTATTTTTATAATATGTCAGTAAGAGTAAAATTTTACTTAGTAAAAATGGTTTTTTTTGTGAACGATTATATATGTATTAGAAATGATACATCATTCAAGTTATTCATTGTCAAAAAAAGAAAAAAACATGCCTCGAAAATATATCCTATACATACAGCAGCGCAGAAGGTAATACGAACTTTTATGGAAAGTTGAATAACCTGAATACTAATTTATACGTTATAACTAAATACATAATTTCAATTACAATTCAAGATTATTATTTGAAGATTCAAGTTTAAAAAAATATCATTTGTGCAATATCCCCATCATTTATGCTTCTCTTAGAGTGTACCGAAATTACCAAGATGCAATGCCGATATCTTTTTGAATATCAATATATTGAACTGATTTTTAAGCAGTTGCCTATATATCTGGCTCTGAAGTTATGAAAAAAAATTGGTCTATGTTTCGCATGTGCAGTAAAAAATTATTTTCTACAAAATGCTCATATTTTCCTGTAATATTCAAATTTTAATACAATATTCTTTTTACATATTTTGAAGTATTCTGTAGGTTTTGTAGAGACTTGGTGGAAAAATTTGGAACTTAAAGAAAACCTTTATATCTTCCCGATATTTGTGCTGTGTTTACGAAAATGAATGCAAATATTATGACATCACGCTAATCCATTGATTCTCGTCATCAGCTTTCTGTGAAACAGGATGGCTCAAACTCCATGTCCGCTCTAATCTTTGGTGGCCCCCCAACTGCCCCGTGACCGAATCATCACTGTAAAATGTGATTTCTGACGATAGAGTTTCCACGATTCTCAAACAACTGATTGCGCACCATAATATCTATTATGCCAATTGTATAGTATCTTAAAATTGTGTATTATTTTGACATCAGTGTATGTCGAAAATTTCTCCAATACTTTGATCTGGAAACAAGCGTTGTATATAAAGAATTTTTTAGGGATGCAATGAAAGTGAATTTCATTTTACCTGCTATTTTATTATATACAAATTGACAGTTAATTTGCATATAATACAGCAATTAGTAGATGAAATGGCAACTTTACATGAAATATATAAGTTAACATGCCATTCATTAATAAACAATGACGTAAATACAGTTTAGAACTAGCTGTTTTAAAATGAGTTTGCTTAAAACGGAAGATAATTATAATATATATATATATATATATATATATATATATATATATATATAAGAACCAAAATAAAATGGAAAATATCATAGCGAACCCCTTGTCAGGAAGGAAGCTCGCTCATGATTAATTTGTGCTTTTCTGCTAACGACAAACGAAATCCGTTAAAATACGCCGCCATCCCTCAAAAGCACAAGACAATTAAAATGGAAGAATTCTTGAATAAAAGATAAATACATTTAAGATGATTTAAAAAGAATCGAAAGCAAAAATCGAATACAAAAGACCTAGAATAAAATAAATAAAATAGTAGTATACACAAAAAAATAATAAAATAAAAGCGAAATACACTTACCAGGGCGGAAAAAACTAGTGTCCGTTATTTTGGTTTTTTTTTTATTTTTTTTGCCATTGTGTCTTGATTGTTTTTTGAGTTTTGTCTTTGTGTTTCTAAGTTTGTTTTGATATATATATATATATAAATTTTAATAACAAAACGATTATTGAACCGCAATTACAAGATACCTGGAAGTTAATTTATATAGTTCAATATCTACAATTCAGTTGCGACACACTAAATCACGATATCTTTACTACAATTTTCCTGAAATTTTATTTTTCATGAATGTGAATAATTCATCAAGGGAACTGTAACACTGAATAACTGAATATTGCAAACAGCATACATTTCACAAAAGTTGAATAAACACATTTTGCTTTTGACTCTAGTTATTTAGCCCATCTATGTTTGAATGGTAACCATCAAAAAGAAAAGACAATCAAAAATACATTCTGGAAATGGAAATAACGAAAAAAGTTTTGTGAATAACGTAGAATTTGAATGCCTTATAAATTTATACAAAAATCTTTTATGTTAAAATTTTATTTTAACCAGCAGCCTTTTCTCAAGGATTCTTCAATATGTACTTCAAAACAAATTTGCTTTTATTTAGAATGCATTAAAGAATTTATATACTCTCAAATGCTTTTCTTTCTCATGTTTTTGCCAAAAGACTTTCTCCTTTGAAATGGAAAGCTTGAAATATTATACTTTTAGTTTAAAGTGCACATATTTTCTGCTAGGAGACAATGCAGAAAAGGAGTGTCTAGTATATAAGGGAAAGCAGTATCTAGAAAATCACGCTGGAATATCTGAAATAAAAAAAATTTCTTCTAAAATTTCTTTTGCATTAACTTAATCCTTATTTCCGACGTAAGTTAAAGTACTACTTTAATCGCAATATCTTCTGTAATTTGAGACGTTTTTACTGTCAGTATTCACATGAACACGAGAAATGTAGTTCCGACAGCTAGCACTAATGGCAGACGAAGATAAAAAATTAATTTTTAAATTATTAGTCAAATTAATTAAATTATTTTATTTTATTAAAAGTTTTCATCTTCTCCTAGGGTTATTCTGCATTAAAATGTAGTAATGATACCAAAATAAATTTAAAAACTGCTGGTAACTTAATTCGGTAAATAAAGATTAACTCCCGGCAGTAGCGATTAAAACAATTTAACACCATTTTCAGCTTATATTTCCAGTTAATTAAATTGTTAATATACCTGAAAAGAAGGAACCTAAAAGAATAAATTATTTTATTTTATAAAATCAACACCCTGTCTCACTCAAATAGCACGGAACTTTTACAACAACAAACCTAAATATTTTCTAGGTTTCAAACTATTAATTCAGCACTATATGAAAGAGATGGGAAAACTGAAGCACCGTCAACCGCTTTTAATTATGATCTCATTAAGGGTATAATTGAATTACCTACTAGACAAGAAAGTTTTGAAACGATAGCGAGTAAATATACCGAGCAGTTTAAAGAAGATCTAGCACACACTGGCGGAATTAATTATTGAAGAGTCTCCTATTTATAAAGTTTTACTGTTACATTTTTCAGTGAACAGCAACTTTTATTGTTTAGTGTCGAGAACTCACTGAAGGAAAGAGTTCGAAAGTGAAACCACTTTGTCTTGTAATGCAAATTCGTAAAACATTAGTTAAATTTTCCCTTAAATGCTAATTATGCGTTCCTAATTATTGTTTTTGTAATATAATTTAATGGTTTAGCATCTTTCGGACCAGATATTGTTAGTGGAATTTTTAATATTTTGCGTTTTACTAATATAATGGAACTTGGCCAATTCGAATCTGAAGGAGCACAATAAAAATTCTATTTTTTTCGAATATTTAAATTTAGAAAAACTGGTCTAAAAATATGCACAGTAAGATAAAACGTCATATAAAAATCGTCTAATATAAAAAGCACAAATTTATTTGTAATGTTTGACAGTTTTAATAAATAATATATAACAAATAAATAAACATTTGGTATTAATAAATAAAGTTCTAAAAAATATAATATTTTTATATGTTGAAAATAATAGCCCAACTACACAATTAAATAAGTAGGGGAGAGCGGTGTAAAACTGGGTACCCTTGATTCTGGCGCTATTAGTTCTCCTTTCTAGCGGACAGACATTGAATTAAAAAAGGTAAAAAAAAGGAAAAGTCGTAGTGGCGTGTTGTAGTTGTAAAATTCACTGCTTGTGTGAAGGTTAATTTGTTTTAAGACGTGAATTCTCTAATGCTCGTTTCATTTTAAACTGTCCTTACTTAATATTCATTATATTTATAAAAACGATATTTAGTACAGCTTATTATATGTGTACTAAGGATTTACGCCCTATCAAACAATAAGGATTTAGTCCAATAGTTGCACGGTTCTATTTCGTTCTTTATAACCTCTGCACTACCGGGTAAAACCGGGTACTCCAAATGCGGTAAAACCAGTACAGTCAGTAATGATCATTCCTCCAATGAAGACGATAAAAACATATCAGACGTTAATTGTTTATATTGTAATGACGTATTTTCTGATTTAAATAAATAAGAAAGGTTAATCCAATGTATAAACTGTCTTAGCTGAGCCCACGGAAGTTGCAATGGCGTGGAGGAGGTAGACAACTCTTTTACATGTGAAATTATAATTAATATTCTTAAATTGTCATACAAAACAAAAATTTCTGCTACCGGGAGCGGTCGGGCCGTGGCCCGGTGAAGGGCTACTAGGACTCCGGCCTCAGCACTCGAACTGTCGTAACGGCCTCTGCCATTCAGAATCCCGGACGCTAAGGCAGGGCGGGGTGATCCAGTTCGTTCTGCTATCCCACTAGTGGGGTAAAACTAGGTGGTATGACATTTTTTATGGAAATATCATTGTTAAAAAAGTAAATAAAACTATGACTTTTCTTGAAGGATATATTGTAATCCGATAAACAATGATTATTTTAATAAAATTTGACAAGCTCTAGATCGAATAGTTTAGTTCCAATAGGCCTTCAAGTCTTAGGTACCCGGCTTCACCCCACTTTCCCCTAAGTAATCGTAATAAACAAATTGTATATAAATGTATTCACTGTATGTGTATCAGTTATTAAATATAACTTCAAAATAAACAGTACAATTTATATCGAACGTGTTCAAAGTTTTATTTAAAAAAAATGAGAAATTTTTGACTGCATTTTTTACATTGTAGGACGGTGAAGACATCTAGTGATTTAAAGGTCATTAAAATTATTCACTGCTAATCAATGTGGACACAAGAAATTAGATGTATTTAACTAAAGACGACAATGTAGAAAAAAATTGATTTTCCACTATGTTTATGTTTTCACTTCGAATTAAACTAAATAAATTCGAATTACGCAATATTTAAAATTATATTAATGGGAAATGTGTGGGACCAGAGAAAAAAAGTTCAATTACCGACGATTTCAAATTAAATCATCCGACTTATCCAAGTTCCATGGTATTAAACGTGACGTACAAATTATAAATTTGCTATCATGAAATTTCTTAACATTCAAAGTGTGCATAAAATTGATATTTCTAGTATAACATAATTTCATAGATGATCGATTCTACCAGTAGATTCAAGTTATGTATGCGAGATAAACAGCACATGTGACGTTCCACTATCATTTTGGATTCCTTCGAGTGATGTACAAAAGAGACAGGGTATGGTGTCACATAACAGCATGCGATAGCGTACATTTAGATATGAGATAATATGTGCTGTTTCATTTGCCTTGTGTCTTTGACGCCACATGTGAATTGACCCCATTGTGTTTATTTTTGGTTTTTTAAAGGCAAAAACCTTTTCACTTATTTTTGTCTGTTTGTACCTGTGTAATCTCAAGTGTGTTTTCTACGTATTTGCGCAGTTTTACTATTTATTTGACATCTCTCTTTCTACTACTTATTTTTTGTAACACTCTACTGCTTATTTGCGTATTTAAGGTATTTCATTATTGTATTTCTTTACGCAATGCGTTCTGAACCGATTTCATCAAAGCTCTCCATCATTGCCGAACTATTTTTGTAATTCATTTAAATGGGATATGCATTTCATGGATGTTTTATTCGCAGAATATAACATTTAATGTTTTCTGGGTTTTTTCAGTTTTCCACTTTAACAGCAGTTGTACCCGAAAGGTACTCAGAATCGTTAATGTTTTAACTTTAGTTTAATCAAATAAAAGTTTATCATGCCTTCGTATTTAAATAACGTTTCTTTCTTTTTATGTTTCCCTTTCTATTCTCAACGCCTTGGGCTGGTATTTTCTTAATTGTGATGTTAATTTGATTTTGAGTAAAGTTTACTGTATCTCAAAAAGTGACACTAATGTAGATTTAAATGCGTTCGAACGATTGAAAATTATACGTTCAATTCAAAAGAGAAAATAAAAATGCAGAAGTCACATTTTAAGAGTTAAATGGATTAATAATGGATCGATACATTAGAAGATGGAAAACGACAAAATGTCTGAGGAAAATATAGAAACATAATAATGAAAAAATTAATAGCATACATTACATAAATAATAAAAAATATATGTAACACAAATAAGGAAACATAAAGATCGTAACTAATAAACAAAGAACCTAAAGCCAAAATGTAAATCCCTTTTATTCTACGAGAATAATTAGATGAAAGATATGAATCAACAGTATGATAAGTAAATAAAAAGGATGAGTACTAAGTCTTTTCCTGATTACAAAAGTTTACTACGCAAGACCTATTAAACATATGGGTAATTTTGTAAATTGTAAATACCTTCATTGAATTCATAAACCGACGAATTAGCTTAGGAAACTTCAACGTATAGCTCGGTGAATTCCAAGGCATTATTTTAGTCCTCGCCAAGTTTTGTGCATCATTTGTTCGCTAACGCTATGCTCAGCATATGTTATCTTAAGCGCGCCATTCACGATCACACCGTGCCAAAATCATTCGTCAATGGCAAAATCCTATGATCGAAATGTTTGGATTTTTATTCGGTGCTCTAGGCCATAAAACTGTAATACGGTAGTGGGTTAGTGGGACCGAGCCTCTCTCGCAAAAGCTAAAACTACAAAATGCTGTGTGTGGACTGTGGGTGGGAGTCAATCTGGGGAAATCAGGACGGGGGACCCGTTTTGAAAGTGAGGGAGGAGGAGGCGCAGCGGCCTAAGTGATTGGGTTGTCCGTTGGTATTGTGTTAACGGTTGGCACGTTTCGACCTGTGAATGACCCAGCAAATTTGATGGGCTAAAAATGGAAACGATCTGCTAAGAAACCCTCCAAATGGATTGGAACAGACTAATCGTAAATGTCCAGCTTTAGGCTTCAATGTTTGAATGTCTCTAATTTCTTGCGAGAATGACTTTGTCTTTCATATAATCCCAAAAGAAGAAAATAAGAGAAGTGATATCAAGTTGTTGTATAGGTTTTTCCTAGTCATAGACATTTCGTTAAGAATTAATATTTTACTCTCTACTTGTTTTTATGTACTTGTTACGTCCTTCATCCAAAGATTACAAACTTTAAAAAGAGGGCTATGCACAGTTCTGTCACCAACAATGCTGATGTCTGCTATGTTACCATACAGTACGCAATTATATACATAGCTACTTTTTGTGTCATGCACTTATGCTAGCTATTGATATTACGTGCTAATGTTTTGTAATCAGGGAAAGAATTTGTGGTCATCCTTTATAAGCTGATATAAAAATAAAGTGAAAAATGAGTTAATCAAAAAAGATGTATTGTGAAAAAGATAAATAAATTTAAGAAGGTTAAATTTGAATTATTTCTTCACGTTTATTATTCTCAAGTCCAAATCGAGACGGGTCAGATTCCGAATAAATCAAAAACTCTTTGACGTAAATTAAACACTGATTGTTTGTTGTAAGCTACATCTTATAAAATTAATATTATCAATACAAATTACCAATGAATTCTTAAAATCAAATTTCAAGTTCCTAATAACTCAAATGCTTGAACTGATCACTGGTTCGATTGACAAAATAATCATGTTTTGATTTCTTAAATGAGGAATTCGACATCAAGCTGTATAATACTGCATAAAATGAATGTTTTTTCGAGCCATTTTATAAAATTTACTACATTATTTTATAAATTCATCATCACATTTTTCACCCGATAGAAAACAAATTTAAAAAGATGAGAGTCCAGCCGCTACTGATCATAAATACTAATGCAAGGACTACCTTAACATGAATTCACATATAACTTAACATCTTAACAGCACACCAATCTTTGTTTCTAGAATTGTTGTAGACCCTGTCCGATTTGGTGTATAAGTAGATGATTTTTACAATCTAGCTGTTATGGTCGGCGTTTCTCGGGATTGAAATACTTTTATATCTAATATTTTTAATGAAAAAACTATTTTTTGTATAGAAAATTATAATACATACAAATTCCTTCAGCGTCTGAAGCGTTTTTACTTCAAATTTCATTCATAAATAGTGAACTATAAGGAGGATTTTGACGAATGTTTCGGGACAATTAATTAACTAATTAAACTTTCATTAATAAAAAGCGCTAAAATAAACCATATCAATAGTTTTTCTTGATATAAATTATGAATCGTCTGCTTTTAAACTTTTCTTTGGTATTCTACCAGAATTTTGTTTATATGTTCTAGCAACAGCTCTTCATACGTATTCTTGTTTTTAACAATAAAAAAAATTCATTGCTACAAATTTTGAATTTTAAACACAATCGATTTTTTTTAAATTATTGAAATGAGAGCAACAATTTGAAATTTGTATCACAGAAAAGCTGTTTTGTAAACTTTAATATAGTATAAAAATAGTTATTGTAACATAACACTTTCGAAATATATCACGGAAAAACGCAAAATTGCTTAATTTTTAATTAACTAAAGTTTTAATTAACTTTTGGGCCTTTAAAAGTTGACGTTTATCTTTCACTTCTTGTATAAAATATTTACAGAAATAAATAAGAAATTAGTTCAAAGTCTCACCGTTGCCTAGCAACGAAATATCAATAAAAATGCTTTATTTCAAAATCGTTTGCAAGTAATCAATTTCTTTTAAAAAAATTAAAAATTCTTACAATTTAAAGGAAACATTGCATGGAAATAAAATTGGTATCATTGAGAAGAAAACATTTTAAAGTTTAGGATGGTATAAAAATATTTTGTGTCGGACAATTTGCTCCTAAGTTACGGCGGAAAAACGGTTTCGGTTAATTTCTAATTAACTGAGTGTTTAATTAACTTTTGGACTTTGAAAATTCCTAAGTGTAGAAAATTTGGTTGAAAACAGTCCATTGGTTTAGGAGGAGATACGGAATATAGCCACATACCCACATACATAGCCACAATGACTTTTATTTATATTAAGATGAAAATTAGCAAAACATTACACTATATGACATATAAAACGAAGAGATAAAAATTACGTGTGCATTAGTGTAAATCAATAAATTACAAGACTAAATAAAAGATAAACAATAACCAAACGAATGATACACAAAAATGCAAAAGGATACATTGCTGTATATGGAAATATAATGTGAATGGGGAAGTTCATTGTGTTCAATGCGTATAATAATAATTCCGAATAATATGAAATAAATGTATCAAACGCAATGCACTGTTTATTATTCGCGGCAATGAAATAAACTTATTTCACATATTGAGCGCATAATTTGCACTATTTAGGAAATACAGAGATATCGAAAAGAAAGCATTTAGCTAATTTTGAATCATTGAAACAAGAATTGCAATAATAGCATTACAAGAAATACAAATATATAAAGAAGAAATTGCATTGTAAGTGGAAAATGACACACATAGATAGATACGTTAGTTATAAAAGAAAATATACATAAAATAAAAATTGTACAAATCTTGAAATACAAAATAGAATAGAAGTATTGCATTAAATATGAAATATAGAAATAATGAGAAATATTGCTTAACATATAATTATAATAAACGACAAGAACGTTGACAATGATGAAGTACAGACACCACGCAATATTCGAGTTTAAGACGCAAATACAAAATTTCGAAAATAAAGATCTGTACAAAATGCAATTCTAAATTCTTATAACATTAGTTTAAAGAACCGAAAGTTAGTCTCCCTAGCCAATTTTACCTTCATTCAAAACCACCTTGCGGAATTCTTCGAAATGAGCAGCTCCGACTTTAATCATTAACCTCAACGATAAATAAAAGCCTTTTCCATAACTGCGGCAACCGTAGACCTCTGGAGGCTGTTCATCAGGCGAGAACTCATCAGCAGATATTTGCGGAAGCACCAAACCAAAGCAAACAAGATCCATTTCAGCTTAAGTTTTATTATCAACGGACGCTCGCGCAAACTAAACAGATCGAGATCAAGCGTTTGGACTTCAACCATTCCTGGTAATTAACGAGCTATTTTCGCTATTGCTACTCTTTCCCTGAGACGTTCGCTAACCTCTGGTGAGTAATTACAGTACCCTGTGTCCCACGTTTCATAACGTGGCTCTTCGAGAAAACTTAATGAAGTTTGTGCTGGAAGGATTTTGTAGATACTTTATGGATTTTTAAATCTCTCTTTCTCTGCTCGACGGTGGAATGACTAGTAATTATGGTCCGGGTTTAAAGTTTAAGAAGAAAGGGGATTTTACCTGTTTCGAGGGACCACGAAAAGTTCAGGTTATCTCTTTATTTGTCATTGGAATTTCGGTTGAAATGTAAGATTTTGTGATGATGGCTTCTGGTAGAAAGGTCTGGGAAAAATGCATGTAGTGGTTTGTATGTCTAAAATAAAAATTCGTAAATTAGAAGAAGGACAGTGTATGTGTGTGTGGGGGAGGGGGTTGAAGAGGATGAACTGTTTTTTATACAATTCTATTTTTGTTAAAATGCCTAATATATAACGTGAATTATACACAAGCAGACTTCCTTAAATAGGGCATTGTTTTCACTTGTTATCGATGAATGATGAAGTTTCAAACCATGAGCAGGGGAATTCAAAGAAGGTTTGAAATTATGGTAGGGAATTGTATCCAAAAAATACAGATAAATAATTCTGTACGGAATGTGCTTGTCTTGCAAGCTGTATTGGTTCAGTACTAGCAATTCTGTTTCGAACATTAAATCGCACTCATGAAGGCGCTACTTGGACTACCTAAAACAATGTATTTAAACAAAAATCTGAAAAAAAGAAGAAAATCTAATGGAACTTACATGAAACATTAATCGGCTGCATTTTTCCAATTAAAAAAATACAGTGTGTTTGGGAAAGGTTGAACTGTTTAAGAACTCATTATTACACGTATTGATTAGGTAATTATCCTGCCGTTTCTAGTTAACGAAAGGATTTCTGTAGAAGCAAATTATAACTTGCATGCATGAGTATCACTTCTAGGCTTCCACACAATATGAACACGAGGGCGTTTTACCTAAAGTGGTATTTAATGCATTCGGTGTCCACATAAAAGTTACTCTTCCACAGATGATCATATATCAAAAATTTTGACACCAGTCCAGAACACCGAAATTTTAAGAACAACAGGAAAAAACATATGATATATTACAATAATATATGGAAATACATTTGAAAATACTCTGTAATTATTCATTGAGTCGTTTAAGATAGATGCTACCCCACCTGAGTTTATTATGTACCATCGCAGCAGCATGACAACTGAAACATCTTTCCACGATATTTCACATTTTGACTTTCGGGCCAGAAAAAAGAAAACGAATTTTCTTTTATTATGCACAGTTGCGACATCAATAGTTTCACAATCACGTTGTTTATGCATCGCTTTATTATTTTCTATATAATATTACTTTGACTCATTAAATTTTCGATTATTACTAAGAGTAATGCAAGATATTTCCCAAGGAATTTATTGAAGGACTAGTTAAGTTCTCTTTCCTTTCCCAGCCGTTGGAGAAAAAGATCTTTCGTCCATTTAGGCAGCTTTTGAATGTCCCACCAGTGGCGTATTGGGTTAAAGTGTCGCATGGCCGATGAGTTTCAAACGGAAAATTGTGAATTCTATCTTCAGATTGTGCTCTGAACTAGTATTATTGAGAAACTGATAGACCAACCAGTGTTTTAGCAATGGTGTTGGAGAATTTTGTAATTTCATTTAAAAAAAACCTAAATGTAGATCATTCCGTCTGGAAATTCTGTTTCTCGACTGATATATTATGATTGTAAAATTTGATGTAACTGTGATATTTCGAGCGATTGTAGGTCGTTTTCTATTAAAGAGCACTTTCGATTATCATATGGCACATCTTAATTATTTTTTAATGAAAGTCTCAGCATTGCTCTAACAAAAATAGTTTGAATCTGTCAACATGTTACTCATCAAATAATAACAATTTCCATCATTTCGTCATGCTGTTTAATAATTTTAACCTGTACAAAAGAATTTAGGAAGTCCTTCTAATCTAATTAGAATTATTAATCTAAATATTGAGCAAATAATTTCTCTTGTTCTGATTGGTTTCTTCTCTATTTCATAAATATTTCTGAGTTCGAGTGAAAGAAAGCAAAGAAGGCAAGATATATGTCTCCCCCCTTTCGACGTGAAATAGTTTTCTTGATAACTTACTAGATCGAAGTGATCCTTACTCAATCTTGAATCACATAACGGGTCTCAGTTTCATTTATGGATATTGTTTTCTTTATGGTCTCTATGGATCTTTGTACAATGGAGGCGATTTTCATGTTTTCCGATAGCAGGTAATTTTTCAAAAGGCACGGTGGTATGAGGGAAATCTGACGTGTGAAGATCATAAAACATGTGTCTGAATCACCTGGATTTGCTTTTATTTTCTTTGAGGGCATTGGTTTTTTTTTACAAAAATGACAAAGCTCTATTTTAGTCGACAGGGGGGATGATATAGGAAACAAAGCGCATAAAAATTGTCTCGCGTGTATGCTTACTTGCATTTAAAATAACATATCTTTATCAAGTAGATTTTCTTCTTTCGTGAACAACGATAAAACGACAAAATTATGAATCGAGAAATGACATTTAAGACTTTTATCAATTTGTGTTGACATTTTGCATTTTAACTGTGTAATAAATAAATATATTCTTTTAATTAATTAACACTTTAGTTTGTTTAAAAAATTCAACTAGAGAATACAAATGCAACATCAAATCCACTGTAAATCGGTAATGACAAGGACTTGATAAATGAAATTAAATTTATAGAAGTATTGGTCTTTAGGAAATGTCACTCAATATGCAGTTTATTTGCTTTGTTGCAGAACTGCCTTATCTGTTTCCATGGAATAAATGCTATTTCGTAAAACTCTTGAGGTTGACACTACACCACGTTATTCACATAATGAAAGAGCTCGTTGCTTTCTCGAAACGCTTCTCAGGCAGGCCAGTCTTTAATCGTTCAAGAGTTTAGAAAGTTGATGCCCCTAGGTTGCGAATAAATTGGAGTTGTGGTACCACTGTCCATCACAGTTGGTTAATCTTCTGAACTGTCCTGTCTGCAACAAGCGGTCTTTATATAGCATATTGTTCCTTGCTTTAACTCTGACCTCTTTGTTCTAAGCTACGCTACAGCTTTTCCAAAGTCTAACAGTATCGTCTTTTAGTAATTTTCTTTTCATGTACGAGAAAGTCTATGAAATTGAAACTACTGTGATTCCGAATCACAGGGTTGTCAATCATGGCGTAGCGATCGCGGCTACTTTCGATGAGGAAATCCAGAATGCTCTATTCTATCAACTGCTTGCAATATAGCTGCATGCTGATGTAATAGGGTGTCATGTTGATCATCCATTCTGGCTTACCTGCAACAATAGGAAATAAAAATTGTATATAGTTTAATTGGCATTGGACAACTGCTTGTACTTAAAATATTAAATATTTCATTTCTCTAGTACTTATCATTACCAACCTGAGGTAGATTGTGCCTTACTTTTTGATCTATCTTTACAATTACGAAAAGTAAACTGAGATAAGTTTATTTTCAGATAAATATGTTAAAACACTTATTTTTAATCTATAGGTCCTGAAATAGTAAGAGTAGGGGAGACCGGGGCAGGTTTATATACTTTTTAAACTATAAAAAATATATATATTATATTTTAACTATATTTAAACTTTATACTTTTATTTTTCTGTTTTAAGGCTTTAAAGTATTTCTTTCATTTTTATTACCAATTAATTAGTTAGACTCTAAGGCATGCAGTATATATTTTTAAATACTTTAAATTATTATATTTTTGTAATTATACCATTTTCTTTACCATGATGTCACCTGTGTAAACTTGCCCCATGGCAGGAACAAGTTTACACACTGCCTGGAGCACGTTCACACACCACCAAATATGATTTAATAGAAGGCTTACAATGATTAAAATACAACAAATTAAATAAGAAGAAACCTAGTTTATTTCAAAAAGTACATAATAGATTATAAACAATTACGGTGAATCCTAATAGTTTTCAAAATCACTATCACAATTTATACAAACAGAATATTTTGAATTGCCATTGGTAATACAGTCCTCATGAGCCCAACTCTTACATTCGGTGCATTGTACCCACTGTTCACCAGATCTTGATTCTTCGTATGGTAAAACACAGAAAATTTTCATCGTCATCAGAATCAAAACTTTTCTTGTTTTCTTTGTTTCTTTTTTACGCTCAAAATTTCCCAAATTTTCTTTCGGAATATGATTTTTCTTATTTTAAAATTTTTTACCCACACTGTTTTTTTTATTATTATAACGTGTTCTAGTGAAGCTTATTGACTGAGACATGTTAAGATGGGCTGATGCTAATTTCCTCTTTATTGATTTATCCTTCAATATTTGTAAAACATTTTTACAGGTGTATCTGTAAGAATTGATGTTTGCCTTTTTTCGTACCTCTGTTACTTCTTTCCCTTGGCCCTGCTTTTTGAAATAGCATAACATCTTCAGGTGTCGGGAATGACTTTGTAATGCAAATGCCACTTGTGCCAATTATAAAAAAACTGGCGATGGGGCAAGTTTACACACTGTGTAAACCTGCTCCATGCACTGTGTGTAAACTTGACTCATCGCCATTTATTTGTTATAACTTAGCATATAAGCTTTATTCATAATGAAAATAAGCAACTAAATAGCTTAAAATAACCACAAAAGAACAAACTAAGAGGATAATCCATAATAAGTTATAATATTCAAATAGTACGAGCTCTATTAAAGCCAATAAGTAAGGGTAAAAATTTACTAAAATGATAAAAAAGCAGAAAAAGTTGTCCACTTTACGATCCACTTTCAAGACTGACTCCAAACTTGCGTGAGTATAAATGGAGGTCGAGACACTACTTCTGAAACGACATGTGGTGCCCCCGACCAATGGTATGTGAAATATAAGCCTTGTGTAAACTTGCCCCTGTACCAAACTTGCCCCGGTCTCCCCTACAAATTTGTGAGAAAAGGTGGCAAATATTAATTGAGGAAAGAGAGATTCAAAAAATCATAAAGTATTAGCGTAGTATTTTCCTTCGGATACGAACGTCATAATATTTTCTTAAAGTTTTTAGATATTTATGTACGGATACGAAGGATTCCGTAAATTCTCACCAGTGGTTTGCAGATGTTTCGAGGGAAAATAGCTTTTGGAGAAATAGGTCGTTAATAACTGGAGTATGTTGAAGGAAAATGCGTCAGCTCGATTCGTTTAGCTATTGTGCACGACCATCCATGATATACATTTTACTTCTTAAATGTGTCTTGTTTTCTTTGGTTTGATGCTTCGGCAAGTACCTGTTGATGTGTTCATGCCTGATGAATGGTCTTTAGAGACATGAGATTGCTGTTATGGAATAGATTTTTGTGTCATCTTTGGAGTTAATTATTTAAATGGTTCCTGTTTACTTTGCGAGATTGTATAATGTATTTTTTTTAAAAAATTAATAGGATGTAACTATACCTGGACGGAGACTTTGGACATACACATTAGTAGAGTTCTTAAAATTTTGTTTTAAAGTAAACACCATATAACCTGGTTTAAATTCGTATTTAGAACAACCTATTTCGAATAAAAGCCTCCAAGATACTATTCCATAAAAGATAAAATGTTATCTATAAAATAAAACTATAATTCCAAAGTTTTAGTCGTCTTGATTCATTTTTATGTTTACAGATACAGATGCTATGTTCACAAAGGCTTAATAAATGTTAATTAAAGCAATTACAATTTGTCATGAAATGATAATTCGTCAATTTGCTAGTCGCGATTAACCTCTAGTTTTAGACGAATGCCTTTATTGTGTACAAGAAGAAAGACTGCAGTGTGAAATATCAATAGAAGCGATGAAATTTCTTAAATCATATCGCTAATAAATACCAATACTGGCCATTTTCAGTAAATACAACTTCCCAGGTGTCTGGAATGGAGAATTAATGTCCTTTTGGAGGAACAACTTAATGGGTTTCTTTAGTTAGAATTTTTAAATCCTATTCTTTTAACGCTTAACCCCGGACAGAAGTTGGGAATTATGGTATCTTTAAGCTTATGTTCCGTTTATCATTTTCTCCCAGGTCAAAGTTTTATGAGAGCAACGCGTTCTCTATCAATTTGATATTAAGGTTATTTTATGATTCAATACAGTTGTTTACCTGATTCCTAACATATGTTCTCCGGGACCGAGAAATTTCTTTCTGTAAAGATTCTGGGACCCAATCAAATTCAGTTCGGAAAGAAAGAATACGTCGGTTTCTGCAGTAAAATAATTTATAGGCTTCTTTTTAAATTTTTTTTGACATGGACGGCAAATGAAATATGTTGCTTAGCACTATGGACTTATTCATGCTCACTGTTTCAAAAAAACATTAACATAATTTCCAGTTGTAAAATATGGCCGCTGTAGCAGCATCATAGTCTGTGCCTAGTAACCGTAGGGTTGAGGGTTCGAGACCCTTTAAAATAGCAGAACCGCCGTGTATAATGACTGGTGTTCCTTAAATCCGTTGAGGGCTTAACGTCCTCCCGATGGTGTGCTACTGGAAAGCTGGGGTAGGTTAAGATGTTTTCTTCCTCATCTGATAGCAATTCAAATTGTTCGTCGCAAAATAGCCTCAATGTAGCCTTAATAAAGGGGCGTAACTTATACGGGGGTATTACTAGACAACTTAAATTTCTCCGGATCTAAAAAAATATAGAATTCATTTTTTCTCAACTTCTTTCTCAATTTCTTTCACTTAGGTCACTGTAAGGAATTAGGTATGTCCATCCATGGAACCTGACAGTCTACATATTTATGATTGGAAGAGTATTCAGAATTTTCATTTGCCAATAAATGAAATTCTTTCTTCTTTTCAGGAATCATCTTAAAATAAATTAATTATATCCCATTCAAAATTCCAAGACTAGTATTCCCATGCAAACATTCGATAAGTGTAACAGTGAAAGAAATGAATGAAAAGAATGGAACCATTCTTTACACCTGAACGCAGTGGATTCCATGTTTGAAGAAATTTAGAGGACTATAAATCGTTCTTAAAAAGTGTAAATCTACATCTTTATAATTTAAGTCTATCTCAAAGCAAATGATCCATCTCTTCTTCAACAAATTAAATATTGAGAAAATTAGATATAGGACATTATGTTTCGACAGAAACTATTTTATTGCATATTTGTGTTATATTGTGTCCAAGGAGAAAATTAGATATCGAATATTACGTTTTGATACCATCTGTGTTATTGGATTTTGAGACATATTGCAACGAAATAAATTCTAAAATAATTCAAAATCGTTTTACTAAACTGACATCCGTTGTCTTAAGTTACTTATTTTTAATCTGAAGGAATTAAAATCAACAATGACTTATTACTTACCCGAAAGTTGATGTGTCGCAACTCGTAGCAGCTTATAAAACTCTGCGTAAAAGGTTTATAGAATAACCATCTTCTTAAGGATCAATATCAGTACTCATTTCAGCAGTGCTAACTCTTAAGTACTTAATATCGAATAGAAGCTGTAAGCCAATTAAGACCTTAAACCCACTATTTCTAAGCTTAACTCAAAGATCAGGCACAGATGGATAAATTAAATTAAGGTCTATTCTGTTAAAGCATATCTTCACGATATTACGGTGAATTTACTTGTGGAAACTTTAATAAATTGGAATTCAATTAAAATTTCAAACTATCTTTCAGATTATAAATCGTTATATTGATCGACATATCCTAGAATATTTTTGAATACCTGTACAGTGTATGTAAGTAATATTTCCAGTCATTTATAATAGTATTTCTATCATATGGCAATGCATATACCATTAATAAAATAATATAAGCAATATCACCTCATCTAAAACCTTTATATCTCTTTTGAAGATAATTAATTTTGTTCTAAAGAAATATCATCCATTAATGATACATGGATATTATTGTCGTTTATTATACAGATGCAAATTTTATTGTATTGAGTAAGACTGAGCAATAAAGAATTATTTAATATTAGATTATTCATCTTAGTGAAAGAAAGAAGATTTGTCACTTTAAATTTGCAAATATGGGAGTGCGTAGCTTTGTAGAATGCTTACGTTTAAAAAGGGCAGATTCATTTTCACGCAGAATGTTATGTAGTTCTAGGGCATTGGAATTTTTTGGAATACCATTTCCACTTTCTTGTATACGAAATAGAGAAAGAGGAAGCATTTAAATTGTCAAAAAATTTGAGCACCAGATTTTGTTGAATCTTAACGTCTTAAACCCCCATGAGTTCAGAAAATCCATTATTAGAATGTCTCACTTCCTCTTTTTTTCGGTGTACAAGATTGATAAAAAAAAGTAGAAACCTAGTTGAATGGAATTTGGCATATAGTTTTCTCACCAGAATTGTACAAGAACATCAGATTTTAGACCAAATCCGTCGCTAGGGGTATCTGTCTCTGTGCTAGCTTATTCTCGGACATGTGAACACATTATTCTTCATCCCCGTTATATTTTGAATTCATATAACAAAAAATATTTCACTTGATTACTCGAGAATTCACTTTTTATATACTTGCATACAACTAAGAGAACTTCTTTAATTTTCTAACATATTTATTGTTACACATTATAATCAGTATTTCTAAAATAACAAATTTTAATCATGTTTAAATGAAATCAGCGGGAGTGCTCACTTTTCGGCTTTCTCGCATATTTACAAAATGTAGAGTATTTTATGTTAAGTTTGGCAGCATAGCAAAGAAAATCGATTATGAATCTTTATTTACTTCCTTTGACAATTAATAATAACAATTTTATTCCTCCTTTCTTTCTGTCATCAGCCTATTATTCTTATAATTTTGTGTCACTCTGATTTACTACAATGTTAACAAATAGTTTGTTGCTAGTTGAGATACAAAGGTTCAAGAAACAGTAACAGTTGTTAATCTATGAACGTTTGCTACACATTTATTTCGAAACTCCCTTTAGAATAATGCACTTGGAAGAAGTGTTCAAACTGTACGACTGTCAGCGACTTTTAAATACAGAAACTTTTACGCATTGTTTAATGTGTAAACTTTTAATGAATTCTCTACATCTGTGTATAAAATTCATTTAGAGGACTTCAAAGCAGCAGAATTGGTTCTTTATTGTTTCTCCCTTTGGATTTAAGCAAACTGCACTTTGATGGATTGCTCAGCTAGCACAACACAAGAGATGAAGGGCGAGGGTCTTTATCAGCAGACGCATTCGCGAAATCGTTCTTGAGACGTGAAGAGATTACAAAAGAGAGAAGTGCAAATAGAATCGCTTGAGATTGTCTGAAAGAGTTGTAAAGTTGTAATCAGTTGCTATGGTTTGAAGTGAGTAGTGTTTAACGGAATTAATTTTGATTTCGCTTTCCGCTTTCTCACAAGAATAGAATATTTTTCTGAATTAATTCTGAAAACTGTATTAAATGGACTTGAATGCATTATTAATTTGCTTGTTAAGGCCGGTAGCATTAAAGAGAAGCTGGACCTAATTTTAAATTACCGCACAGATATGAATGACCGCTACTCTTGTTTCAAAATTTTGCCAATTTCAACGCTAGTATCTAAATATGTCCCACAATATACTGGTGTCCCTCCTGAAAGAGATTCGTCTCATAATAGGATTCACATAAAAATAAAATTTTCTCGATGGATGATTTAATAAATATTGATGATGAAAAAAATTCGACTCTTCATAAATAGAGTAAAATTTTCAACGTCCGTGCTTTCACAAAAATTAACAACCACAATGGCAAATAATCATTTAGGTTGTTATTTATTGGAAAGACTAGCAAACTGCTAAAGTGTATTTGCTTCATCATACTACTATGCTTCGGAAAAGAAAAATCTATTTATGTATAAATGTTGAACTAATAGCATAGAAATTAATATCTTGTTAAAGAATAAATTATATGAATCTGTTATTATATATTTTAAATAAGTAACCGGAATTTAAAAAATATATATTCACTTAAAATCAGTATGATAAGAAGATGGAGAGGAAATGAAGGCCTATTAAATAAACGGTTCTCGAAGCCAAGTTAATATCTTTAAAGGGATGATGTCTTATAAATCATCTGTCATGTCAATCTATGACAAATAATTTTGATTCAAAAAATACCTCAAAACATACTAATTTGAGAATCAAATACCTGGAACTGTATATATACATTTTCTAAATTATGATGGAAACAGAATGATGTAATATACATTGGATCATGCATGATTACCAACAAGAAACCAGTATTCTCTAGTTTGAGGAATATTCTATTGAGTTCTCTATAATAGATTTACTATTGAAATCTTTACTCATATTCCTACTGAATATATCTGGAATCTGATTGGGGGGGGGGGTAGGCACACCACCCATTTCTGTCTACTTTCAAGGAATTAGGAACATTTCTATCAAACGTTTGTAAATCCAAATCTACGACTTCCAAGACCATTGCCATCTGTGTCTCGTAGTGTAAGTTAACTTGAGTAAGATTCAAGAGAAGTGAATGCATTTCTAAGCCGGCTTCCGTTATTCCGTTGAGTATCTGTATATTATTGTATGTAATTTCAGGAAATTTGAATCGTGATAAAATCCTTACAGTTAATTGCACTTGAAGCATACGTGCCTAATTAGTATTCCATATATAACCAATAGTATTTCAAAAGTGATTTAAGTGTTAAAATCTATAATTTAATTTATAACAGAATGGTAACAATAGTTTAGTTTGATTGACGAATTTGATTCACTGAAACCCAAAAAATTAATGTTAACTTGAGAAATTTATGATTAGTTTAGAAATTTATAAAGTAGTCGCATTGTTAGTCACAATTATTCATATCCCAATGAAAGGTTTTTTTTATTTTTATGGTTCAGATAAACGTTGCTGATAATAACAGTTTAAAACAGTATTGTAGCAGTAAGAAGAGCACAGAACAAATGAAAATTTATTTCTAATGTGTTGTGATGCCCGATTGTTTCTATAATGATATTTCTTCATTTGTTTTGTTTGCATTCTATGATTTATAACATAATTTCGAATTCATTCATTTAATTTCCCACCTCGTTCCTTTCTCTGAGAATTTTAGTGTACTGCGACTGGTGTGTGAGGAAGTTTGGAGAAGAAAGTGGTTTCGTCCTCGTTATCTGACCGCGGTTCAAAATTGCAATGTCCGTCTCAAAAGAGACCTCGTGTTGCTCCAAAACGGCTCGTTAATGTAACTAAACTAAAGCTGAGAATTTTAATTAGTAATATTCACTAATAATTTCAATGAGGAACAAACACTCGGTTGTTAACTTGAGGAGTTCATGATGAGATCATATATAATAGTGTCCTAATGACAATTTTGATTTTCATCGTTCATGTTAAAATTACAATTATAACAGATTAATGCAGTATTATATCAACGCATAGCAATTTATACAATTCCATTAAGACGACTCAAAAAGAAATGAATATTCCTTTCTATGTATTGCTGTGATAGTGTCATTGTTACCATGATTACATCTTTGTAACTCATTTTAACATATTTTTAGTATTTATGACGTAATCTCGATTTCAATCAATTGATCTACCATTTCATCTTTTTCCCTGAATATTTCACTAATTTCTTGTGTGAGATTTTACAGCCTTCAGACCTATGGCAAGTCGCACATATGGAGAAGTCTTAATAAAGTTTGTACTCATCGAATCTGTAGATTTTTAAATCTATCTCTTCGATTGTGGAAACGTCAATTATATTTCCGATTTAAGTAGAAGGTGGATTTTATTCGCAGTGAAAGAGTTGAAGAACTTTCAAAATTTCTTAGATCATCTGACTTGTTTCTCTGCCAGAAACATAGTTTCTAAACGATGGTATTTTGTTCAGGCTATAATCTAAAAGATTATGAATACTATATGAGCCATCAAATTTCGAGAGTGGTAAAATCTATATAAGCCACCTAAAACTTGGATGCTGTATTGAATAACATAAATAAACTAAACAGATGTCGTCTCGACATATTTAAAATTGTATTTTACAATATACTGTTATAAAGATTTGGCTAACATTGAAATTAAATTTATTTAGTAATCAGGAAATAATTTATTCAAATTCCTGATTCTCTAATTTCTGAACAAATTGGAAACACCAGTTTAATGCTTTCTCTAAGAAGTTTTCATGCAACACTAAAAAAATTGCTTAATTTCAATTTCGCCCGTTTTTGTGGAAGGAAGTGAATTGGGTAGTACCGATTGGTAAGAAACGATGTCCTTATCATTTCATTTCATTGAAACCGAAATTAATTTGAAATTCATCATATGACAGTAAATCTCTCAGGTACCTTATACTTGTCAAATAAATTTAAAGTAAAATATTGGAATTTAATTTTATATCAACTAAATGCTCTGTTTCGTTTATTATTTGTGTTTTGTTTTCTTGAGGATTTATTAATTGCTAAGTTTATAGCTTAACATAATCGACAGGATACTTAATTGGATTTATAATCAGAATTAAAGATAAGCAATCTGTTATCTAAACGATTTACAAGTTCCTCAGCGGTTGTCCTATGTGGTTCTTCTACCCTCCAAATCTAAAATACAATTCAAATCTATATCCAAATTGGACCAAATCTCTGTCGTTTCCTGTTGGAGTTTCTCATGTTCCTCATTTGGAGAAGTTTTTATATCTTGGTTGTTGCCGGTTTCAATAAGCGTGAGACTCATTCCCTGCGTGCGGATTCGCACGTTACTGAACATCTCTGCGGAAACTTAATAATATAAATATTTAATAATGTGTAAGTAGACATTTTTGAAGATAATTAGTAACTGATCCAAAAAGCAAAAAAGGTCCATTATTGTAATCTTCATATGATTTCTAAACTACGAAAGTGATAATCGATGATTTTAAAGATTGAATGGATGTGTATATTTAACGTCTCAGTAGCAAAATATTTAAACAAGCTATATATTCTTAATGTTGGGATGTTTATCGGATTTATTTACTATTAAAATAATATTTTAAAAATATTATAATGATTTATAATAATAAAATTTGAGGACGTAGCGATAGTTAATTTCAATTTATGGTAACAATTTCTGTTTAGAGGCTCTATCTTGATTTGACATCTGATGTGAGATCAGTCGCAGATTAATCTTTTTCGGGGACAATAGAATTGATATTTATTTTCTGTTTGCCTCTTTACCAGTCAAATAGAACAG
Source organism: Araneus ventricosus (assembly GCA_013235015.1). Lineage (NCBI taxonomy): Eukaryota > Metazoa > Arthropoda > Arachnida > Araneae > Araneidae > Araneus > Araneus ventricosus. The sequence goes on along the minus strand of BGPR01000160.1, from coordinate 495,481 downwards.
TTGATAGAATTTTCGGAATAGTATGAAAGATTGGGAACTGTCCAATGGGGAAATCCGTGAAAAATATTTTCCAATGCTAAATGCTAAACTTACTTCCATGAAGAGTTTTTGCGTCCGTGCGAAGTAAAAACGACGTAGTGAAAATATTTATATGCATTCCTTCGCCGTAAAACGGTTTTCTTAAGTACTTTACTAGATCGAAGCGATCCTCACTCAGCCCTAAGGCACAAAATGGGCCTCAATCTTTATTTATAAATGTTTGTTTCTTTATGATCGCTATGGATTATTTTAACTAGGAACAGACTTGCTTCTTTTTCGAAAGCAGGCAATTTTACAAAGGTTGACGCTAAGGGCGAAATCTGATTCGTGACGATCATAAAACAGGATGCCTAAATCACCTCTATCTGTTTCTGTTTCCATCTAGGGCACTGCAATTTTCACAAACTCGGTTCGAAGGCTCTATCGGATTAAGATGGGATTTCAAGTGAAATGCAGTAAAGTAGTCGTTCGTTGGTAGTGGGAGAGGGGGAGGTCCTCTTGCATATCTATTACAACTTTTTTGAGTAGATTTGCTAATTTCAAGAATTTTTAATGCTGAAAAGAATTTTTGTTCAATAGGAACAATACATGTTATTTTCTGTCAGGCATGCAAACTTAAAAATAAGAGTTTTACATAAAGACAAATCGGTACCTTGGTTTGACAAGGCTCTGACTGCATCCGAGCAAGTTTTAAGGAAAACGAGTTTGAAGTTTTCACCGTTTACAACTTTTTTATTTATGATCTAATTTAATTAATATTTTAATAATTACATGAAAAGGCTTTTATTTAGAGGTTCTATACTTTATTTTTAAAAAAAATTATATTTCATTCCTTTGTTTTTGAACACAGCAAAATGTAGTTAAAACCTTGTTCAAAACAGAAATAGCTTTCGCCAAAGAGACATGGTTCTAACTGCACTTAGAACTTTGTCAAAGTAACACTTTTATTATATAAATTACATTGGTGTGGTACAAAGTTCTAACTCAATTCGAAATTTAATGGAAAAAATAAAATAACATTTTTTATCATGACAAATGGAAAGGCACTGTTTAGTAGGTTTATTAAAAATATAATATAACATTATAATATTCCAGATCCTGTATGGGCATGAAAGGAAGCGCTATTTTTATTTATTTCTTTTTTTGATCACTTACTTCTTTTGCAGCCTTTTTAACCTTAGGTGTTACTTGGAACACACTCAAATTGCAGTTTTCTGGGGTCTTTTTATGTTTAATATGTTTTTTCGAGCCTCTTATAAATGTCTCAGCAAACTTGATATTTGCAGAAATTTCGGGTCCCAATTTGTCGTGGAATGTTTTGAAATTAACCGAGATCTCGAAAAATTTTAAAAGTGTCACACTAGTGAATGGCACAATCTTATAATTTAAGAGCTTTGCTGTGTTCCTTGAAAATCTTTAAAGTTATCAGGCCGCATTTGAATGACACGATATGGGTGTCTTGTATTGACTTGTCTTAAATTCGAATTAATCCAATTGAAGAATAGAAGTCAGTTTTGTTCATGGCTTTTCAATGTTGATGTGAACGTTATCAACTTCTTGGACGCATAAATGTCCTGGTAAAGAGTATTTAGTAGTTGCTGATTTTACTTGAGGATTATCCTTGAGAAAATGTAGAACTGAGTTTGAAATGATTGAATTTCGGTTTTGTGGAACATACGTATCCGACCATGTTATCAACACAGTTATGCCATTTTCTTCAGTTAGTACCGTCAACATTTTGTGAAAAGCACTAGCAATATCATTACCAGCGCGGCCAGATAAATGTTTACTCTATAAGGCATAATATACTTGTTTAGTAGGCGTGTAGTACGCAGTCAAGTTGTAGACGTTTAATTTTCTCAGGTAAAATAAAGAACTAATATTAACATTTGGAGTCGGCATTACATTTTGTAAATCAAATAGCAATACAGGCAATCTTTGTTTTTCTTCTCCTCATTCCTAACTTCTCGCATATTCATTTTTGACGTTTGATGCACATCATACTCGTATTTAATGTCATCCGTCAGTGCTTGAGTTTGTTTCGACACTTTGAATTTCTCACAAAGGCCACATCTGTCTCTTTTTGGGGAGCTAAATCCAAGGTTAATCTCCTTGACAAAAATTCTGTAATACATTGATCTTCTAATTGCAGTTATTTTTTCAGTGCAACAGTGTTGGAGGTACAATTCATACATTTTCTCAATGCTGAGGTGAGAACCCAGATATTCTCTTTTTGTATGAGCCCTCCAGTAATGGGACTCCATTACGGGGAAGGATTTTATGTGTTCTCTTACTAAAACTGGGTCTCCTTTGGGTGCGCTTCTACTATTTCCGTTCTTTCTACTTTGGGCATGGATTGGTATGTTGGTTTCATTTTTAGTTGAATGCGAAATGTATACTGGCTTTTGCGATATAGATAATGTTCCTAACTAGAAAGAGTTGCATACCTGTATTTTCTATTCCTTCACAAAAAAAGTACTTAAAGGAAAACTTCCTTCTTGACGACTTAATTTTTCTTTTTTCTTCATCTCATTATCTCCTTCGTCTTCATCTTCCATCCAATCATCATCTTCCGCTTGGACTCGTTGTTCCGTTCTCAATCTCTGGTTTTGACGTTAACAATCGACACGTTTTGCTAATAAGAAAATGCCTTTTTTCTGCAGCTGTGCCTAAGGAATAATATAAATCGCGATTATCTGAGCGTTCTGTGTCTGAAATAGTTTCCTCACACTTAAATTTACATTGCAAATTACAGTTTTTCAATGTTTTCAATCTTCTTTCTGGCACATTTTCCCCCTTTTGCCTATGTAAGATTTGCCTGTTTGGTGAGCTATTTTCCTTGCATTACACTTCCATTTCATAGTATTAGCCACAGTTTTGCTAGCTTTCTTTGGGGTTTGGCCACTTTCTTGTATTCTAAAAATAATAAAAATCTTTTGTATCGAGTTTGGAGACAAATATTTTACGGTAGAGCACGTATTATATAGTCTAAAGGGGATTTTATTCTTAAGTCAAAACTTGTTCCCCTTTTGAGATGAAAAGAACAATAAAAACTAACACCATATTATGGTCAAATATTTAACAAATAAAAATAAACTTAAATTATAAATTAAAAATATAGTGGCCAGAGTAATTTTACCTTTATGAAAGTTTATTTTTTATTTTGTTTCTCTTTTATTCATTTTTTCTCTTAAAAGCCGTAGGCCTCGGCTATTCCAGGTGGCACATCAAACATATACAACAATACATAGTTGTAAATAAATATAGCTATCACAAAACTAAACTTACTCATTAATCTCTGTGTTTGGAACATCAATTTGTTCTTTGTCTTTGATTCCAGCTGAAGTTTCATTATAATTTATATTAGTTTGATTCGGCTCATTTGGCTTGGGTGATGGCACTTCTTTAAGCGTTAAACGCCTTTTCTTCTTCATCCAGTTACCAAAAAAGAAAGAAAAAAGTTTATCTGGTGCTAAAGGACGTGGTTAGAAATTGTACGTTAGCAGTGTAGCTTTATATTATAGTTGATGCAATATAATATGCGCAACTATTATTCTCCTTAAAAGTACCGTATTACAAAATAATTAAATATTACAATAAAGAGACTTACCTCCAACTCTGAACTAAATTGTCATCGATGCTCTCACTTGATGTGGAATGGACGAAATCAATTTCAATGCCTGTGTGGCTGAATAAATCAGGCAAACTTATAGATCGCCCAACTTATTTTCCATGTTGCTGTGTCAATGAATTTAACTTTATTCTATTTAAAACAGTACACAAAACTTTTATAATGAATGCAAATCCTCGTTAGTGCTCAAACAAACAATCATAGACTGCTAGAATAATGATACAGCTGATTAGTGGTCAAAATAAAAGCAGATAGAACCTTCTCACAGAAAAAACGCTGTTAGAACTTTATCAAACTGAAAAGTATAAATATCGTCTGCAGTGATAGAACCATGGCACACTAGTAGTTCGTTTATTTACCACTAGAATTCAACTACAGTCAGTTCATTTTATAGATCTAACATAGTATAATAGTATAAACTCATAATCTCAATTTCGGCTAAAATGTCAGTTAGAACCTTGTCAAACCAACGGAGCGAAATATTGAAATATTTAACTCGTTTACATCTAGTTCGAAATTCTAATACCTACCTTCAATAAGTTTTTCCCTTTAATAATGATATCAGAAATTCCAGCAATCATTTGCTATTTAGAATGTCTATATATATATAATTCTCTTACGCAGCGACAAAAAAGAGTCGAATTTCTTAATCGCCGTTTGGCATCAGCTGGCAAGTTTGTCTTGTTTACAACGGCAGAAAGACAGATTTTGTTTTCTGAGAGACAACGACTTTTTTTTGAGTTAAATATTTTGAACAAAATAAATTGAAGTCTTGCAGTTTCGATTAGGCAAATGAATGAATGTCTCATTAATATGTCCTTTTTAGTTAACCCTTTAACGTTCATTGGTTTTGCAGTGAAACCGCACATTTAGCATTTTTTTTACTCCGCATGGGCGAAAAGTAGCGTAATTTTACTTTCATAACTTAAGACGGGCCAACTTATGTAAAAATATCAGTTCAATACCTTTAGTATCGGAATTGCAAGAGCTAAATTGCTATCGATTTCTAAGAGAAACAAAATTATGAGGGTTCTTGCGCATATTGATAATTTTTAAAACTGAATCTTTGAAAGAAATATTGAATTTTATGAATGTTGAATATGATGAATACTAACATATACTTTATAAATTAAATAGTACATAATTTAAATGTCATTTCGATTATAACTTATTCAGAGGAAAAAAAGCCCGTTACCGTTCATTTGTTTACTGAAAAACCACACATTTTTTGAAAATAAAAAAATTGCCAAACTTTTTTCTTTTACATATTTATGATCATCTACATGTCTAATAATTATTTTTGAAATAAATTTAGTAATTTTGAAAACGAAAAATTTAGTGAACTGTAAACGGTTAAATGATTGAGGAATGAGCTATTTAATCTTTCGATTACTCACATTTTCTGAGTTTTTAAAATGGAGAAACTACCCAGAGAAAAATGTTATACCTTTCTTGACTAAGTTGAAACTGCAGTGAGTCTGTATACATGTGGAGAAGCTTTCTGAGCAACATAACATGAGTAGACTTCGGATCTTATCGATTTTAAAAAGCTAAAAGCGCATAATTATTATGGTTTCAATTTTGAATAGCTAATATGAGCGTGTTTCAAGCCACTTTTCTCTTTAAATGGTCCTTTTTTTAGGTAAAAGGTTGTAAAATGGGTTATATTATCTTTTGACAACTCACAACTTTTCTGAGATTTAACACATAAATAAATGCCCAGAGAGAAAAGTTATATCTTTCTTGGCAAAATAATAATTGGAGTGAGTGTGAATACATATGGGGATACTTTTCTCAGCAGTAATTCATTGAAAAGAAGGCAAGTTTAAAATTTTGGTGGAATGAAATAAGGGCAAACAAAGCTGTTGAAGATGTCGTCAATTGTGTACGGAAAAAAGTTTTAAATGACTGATTTCTGATTGATGTAAATAATTTTGATTTTTAAACATCTTAGAATTATTTAAATTAGCATTCAGATTTCTTTCTAATATTTACATATATATCTCTGTGCTACCACAAGATTTTAATTTTAGTAATTGATGAAAAGTCAATTTTAAGGAGTTCATGCAATTTCAGATAATTTAAATTTACATTCACTAATTAATGTATTTATAATTTCCTATTACTAGCAGAAATTCATAACTGTATGGCGAGCGAGCAAAGCGAGCTGGGATCTCGTAGCGATCCCAAAAGAATCACAACGTGATTCTTGGGGATTGGGGAGTGGAGCGAGCAGGGGGTGTAACCCCCTAGTTTAATAGATTACATGTAAGAGAAGCAATGTTTCTGTGTAGTCTCTAAGCAGCGAAATACGTATGTACACACCAAACTGTTTCTATATCATTTTTTATTTCAAAAGTGGAAATAGGTTTGGCAGCAAAGCAGAAATAGCTTTAATGTATTCTAAATTATATCAGATTGTTATGTAATTCTGAAGTTTGAAAAGTTAGGTAAAGGAGAATTGGTTTTAGCTGAAATTTAAAAATGTTATACCAATAAAATATTGTTGGATAAATGTTAAAGGCACACAGAGTAGCAGCCATTATTTATGGTCAGCATTTACAAACAGTGAAATATTAAAGCACTAATCTGACTTCAAGGTAATCATAAAAAAATCAGTCAAATAATCAAAGAACAGGAAAAAAGAAACGTGTTTAACTATAGATATTTTATATTAATTTCATTATTCATTTGCTCAAATTTGGGAATTAAAATTCATTATGATTTACGTAACGAATTATTTAGTGGCATAAAAATGAGATTTTGAAAAATGAAGTAAGGAGATAGTTTTATTTCCCTATTTTAATTGTGGTCATTGAATCATGCAAATTACTATTAATTCCTTTTTCGTAATTACCACACGCTAATATTTTTTACTGACAAGAAGTTTACATTTATTTCAGATGGTTTCTATAAAACTCATTTTCAATAGAATTCAACAGTTCTATAAATAATTTTGGGGTCATAGCCTACTGATAATATTCATGCTAAATAAGTAACAGAATATTTTCTAATGCCATTATATATTGCTGTGGAATTGCAGCAGTTGATAATGTTTTAAATTCAAAGATTTCCTTTTTTATTTTCTTTATAGCTTTTATTGGATATACTGTATTTTCAAATTATGTTTTATGTGTGGAAATGTAGGCGTCAATTAAAAAAAAAAACACAAATAATTTTTTTCCATTCACATTTCCTTATTAAATCTCACTCTTTTCAAAAGTAGGCCAATTATTTATACATTACTAGAACAATAATGAAAGGGGAAAATTGAAGAAACATCTTTCCAAAGATTTGGGATATTATTACTTTTTCGAGAAAATGGTAAACGTTATAGATAATAGGGTAATATAAATGTAATTAAATCTATCAATGAATCGTCCATTTTATCCAAATACCAAATATCTCATATTCCATATCTGCAATGTAATAGCCTACTGATAATATTCATGCTAAATAAGTAACAGAATGTTTTCTAATGCCATTATATATTGCTGTGGAATTGCAGCAATTGATAATATTTTAAATTCAAAGATTTCTTTTTTTATTTTCTTTATATATATCATTTTATTTTCTTTATATATATCATTTTATTTTCTTTATATATATCATTTTATTTTCTTTATAAATATCTCATATTCCATGTCTGCAATAGAAGAGAAATTTATGTAGGAAAATTTTAACTTTTGTTTGGGACAGCATAGCCGAAACTGGCTTTTAGGCCATTAAACGGAAACTTCCATTCCATTCCATATCTGCAATGAATTTAGAAATCACTGATTAATTTGTTTAAAAATAATTTTTCATTTAATTTTCCATCTCACCTTCATGTTTCTCCATTGAAAAAGCGCAGTCGCGGTGGCCTAATGGTAATGTCTCGGCTTCAGGGCCGGCGGGTTTAAGTTCGAAACCCAATTCAACTGAGGATATATTTTATATGTGGCCTGTTGCACGCTAAATCATACGTAGCGGGCCAAACGTCCTGTCGCTGGACTGATGCGAAATCTTAGGGAGGGGAGAGGAAGTGCCAGTTCAGGTGTCGTTCTTGTCAACTATTCAAAATTGACAAGACTTGATCGCGATTCAAAATTACGAGGTCCGTCGCAAAATACCCCTCTTTTTGATTAAAAAAAACGTGATGTTAATATAACTAACCTAAATTAAAAATCGCTTGATCAGTTTTGAAGTTTCTTCAAAATTTGAACACCAGAAACCATATGTACAAAGAATAGTGGGCATCTGCTAAAACAATGAGTTAGTGTTGTTATATTAACGCCCCATTTTGAAGCAAGCACAGACGGCGATTGGTTTGTTTGCGCGGTCAGATAGTGTGATTGACACCATACCTTACATCTATGCCTCCAAACTTCCGCACTACTTCAACATCAGATTTCATGTGTATCTGGTCCACATACACGGTTGATCTTGGCGGTGATCCCATCACGGTGGTGGTTTTAAATCAGGAGCTCTCCTGCCTGTAAGCCGAGAATTTACCATTAGGCGGCCAACGCGGCCCGCTTAAATAGTGAATTCACCCCCTTGTCCTTTTCTTACGCATATCGTAGCACTAGGCACAGACGGTAATGATTCGTGGAAGTGTTCTTGCAGATTTGGATTTACAGTTAGAAAATCAGTGTTTTCTATTTTCTCGGAATAGCCGGAAACAATCTGTTCTTTTTTATTCACAGCGGATTTCATTTTAGTAGGTTGTTCTGCGTCTTTACTACTCTGTTTTATCGGTTTCCATAGATGTTTATTACGAAGTTTAGCAAAAATTCTTAGATGGTACTTCAACCCACTGATCGGAAGCCTCTCATGACTAAAAAAGAATAACAAATGCACAAATATACAACAATTGAATAAAGCCCTAACCGAATAATTTAACAAAGGGAAACGTCTTGACTTCTTTATTGTTTGAGATGGCTTGTGGAAATGGAAATTGTGAAAGGGAATTTTTTAAAAAATAAATCTCAGTTCTTCGCATTATTCCAAGTATTGTATACTTTACACTTCGTGATAATGACTCTTAAAAGTATTTTTTACCATTAGTGCAATTTCCATTACTCTTTAATCTAGATGGGGTTGTATCGGCTTTAAGATTGGAGGAGCGTGCCTTCGTAGCATGATTCCGCTGAAGATCAGTAGTGAACTGCCAGACAATTGCGGAGGTCGGATCACAAATTTCAATGTAGTATAGCCCTAAACAGCGGATGGAAGCCAAGCAAGATACAATATTGTTGCCATACTGTTCAGACATTAGAATAAAGGCCATTTATAGTCCTGGAAAATGCAACAAACCTTGGAACATGTGAAAAGAAAAAAGTGCCTTTTTGATGCTGTGTACGGAGAAATGGAAAATGTATATGAACGAGACCAGGTACCTGTGAGAAAGGTGTCAGTACGGAATATATCCACCATGGAGTGCGTCTCAACATTCCACATATTGTGTCAGGCTTCGCGCAACATTATCCAGCAGCTGCTGAGGCAATTTATCCCTCTCCTCTGTCAGCACACGGATGAGAGTGTTCTTTTTTGCATTCCAGTTGTTTGAAATGCTTTCCACAAACATGAAACAACGATGTGGGCGATATCGAACTCTTCCATCTTTCTAATAATACTAGAAAATCGCCCGTCATGGTATGACGGGTGCAAATTGCCTCTTTATTCAATAGATTCGCCGTTACTTTGGCGTGTTTAAATACATATATATGCGAGAGAAAAGTTTAACGTTGATTGAAAACAAATAAAATAAACATATGTTTTATGATAGGAAATATTTTTTTATATTTGCATATTTCTTTATTCAAAAAAGCTCTTGGTAAATAACATTCCGTGTGAAGTATTTTTCGTTGTTTAACAATTTTATTATAATTCAATAACCATGAAATTCTCAGCTTGTCAAACGTAAGCCAAAAGTTAAAATTTCAAAGGAATTCCTTTTCGAAATACTAATCAAAACAAAGCACCTCTCTGATTGTCAAACGTTGCCAAAAAATATTATCAAATTATATCATCACGATTGCAATAAATAGTCAGATGCATCGTGACGTCCAAACTATATCACGCGCATGATATACCACTGACGTAATTTACTATTTTCTATTAAAATACGGAAATTAATTTGAAATATAGGATTAATATAATTTATAATTTCTCGGGAACTATTGATCATAGCGAGATAAATTTTATATCAATCGATAGAAAATTTTATTACACTATTTTAGAGCTATTAATTTTGAAATTAGAACGACAATTACTCTTTTAAATTTAAAATTATTGAAATTTAGGTTCTCTAACAATGAAACAATGCTGTTTAACGTCTCGCAGTGCTATGACGCTAGTTTTATTGTTGGTGACGTCAGAGAGTTACCGAGACACAGATCTGTGCTATTATATTAGTAATGGCCACTCGTAAAATCATCTAATTGACATCGGGAATATATCTCAAAATTTCAAGTTCGTCAATTAAATGCAGAATGGTCATAAGTTATTGGACCTATTTCAAAATTTAATAACAAAAACTAATAATGTTACAACTACAGTTTTTTTTAATTGAGAGCTCTTTAATTTGTTAAATCAATTCGAAACCGGAAGAGTTTTCGAAATATGCAAGAAGAACTGAAAAATTGAAAACAGAAAACTCCTGCTAATCCGTAGCCATTGCGTATGGATATCTCTCGCTGTAGCAAATATAGAACGCCGTAATGGTAAGCCACCTATCTATGAAGAACTTTTTGATTTGCTCTCTCATTTAGGAAAAACGCCAGTTGTAACGGTATTAGTTTTTTTTTAATTTTTGAAATGGGTCCAATAATTTATGACCACCCTGTATTTCCCGAAAATCTTTCACTCGGAACAACAACTCTCCACGCGCGTCAAATCCTTTAAATCTCTTATCAGCTCTATCACGTGACGAACATTAGTGAAAAAGAAAAATTGCATAAGGACACCTCTTCATACTTTATCCCGCACTTATTCTAATTGTTCACATTTTACAATCTTTCGTTTTGTGGTTGCTATGGGTGACAGTGTCATCAGTACTTAGCAATTGTCCAGCAGTGCAGGTCTGGGGCAAGCTTTAGATGTCGTGCAGGTTCAAACATCCTCATGTAAGTGTAGTGTGTAAGTTCTGAGTGTGATACGCGGTATAACCGTTATGACTGGCTCATTTCTTCTTTTTATGTAAAGTTCCTTTGCTTTGCCCCGTTTTCTGCTATAAAACCAATAACAACTTCCAGTTTATTGCAATTTTTAAAACGACATGTTACTTAATGTGAGGTCAGTTTTGCAGGTATTTATTCCCTTGTTGAAGTTATATCGTATTGAATCCTAAATTGATCTGTATTCAATATTAAATCAATAAATTTAATTATAAATTCGTATAATAATAACTTCACGCTCTTCGCACAAAGCAATTCATTTTGGTCACTATCATTGGATAACAAATTATATTAAAATTTCTCAGATAAATATTTATATTGAAATTGAATAATTCATTCGTAAGAAAACATTTTGAAACAATGCCGCACTCATCTAAATTTTAAAATGTTAATCTAATACACCAGCATTATACCGGGGCTCTATCATGCATTAAAACGCCACAGATATTTTAAATTAAAGTTCAAATGAATGGGAGAATATAAATTTAGAAGGCAAGTGGCATTAACTGAGATGATAGTCAAATATTTTAATCTGTACATCGCCAGAGAATCCTTTAAAATCAGTTTAACTTACGCGATATAAAACTTACACAAAAGAAGAAAGAAAATCACACAATAATTTTTTCACGCTGAGTCACTTCAAAATTTATCCGCATGGAAGCAATTGTAATAGCTATATTTTTCAAATGCAGAAAAAATATCTTCTCGAGGAAGTAGGGAAAATGATCATCTTCTCGCAGCAAAAAATTCCGATCGAATAGTTCGAATATCTCTATATAAGCATTAAGTAGAAGGGAGAAAAAATGCTAAAAACTTTGTATTGAAAAAAATTATGTTGCGAAATATTTTTGTAATGATTATAAGAGGCAGCCATTAGGGAGACATACGATGGTTGTCGTATGAAAGTAATTACACAGAACGCAATTGAAATCAGTTAAGGTTCTAATCATCAGACTAAAAATCATTCCAGTACCTCTGTGGCTTCGAATAGAAAAATATTTTTAATATTTTAGGAAAGAAAATTTATAACTAATTATTTCTTTACTTTTGAATATTTAGTTTTGATTAATAATATTTGGTGATATTTTTTCACTTCTTCTTGCAGGAAAAAGGGCAGCATATATGGCACGTCTCAACATTTTTTTCTTTAAAACATTACTATAACGATATTATTAACCTACTATTAGTATTCATAATTATAAATTTATCTTTATCATGATTTTTTGTTGCTCCATAAATAAAATAGAAACATAGTGATTGCTATCAGATACTTATAAATTCCCAAAAACGTAGAGAAGTTGTTTCAGAAAAGATTGGATTAATTTAGCTTTATATGCATAATTAATCATTACAATTCTTTGAAACCTTAGCATAATTAGATATCTTAAGGATATAAGTGTCTGTCAGGAAAAATCAATCTTTAGCTTATTTATGTTTCGCTGCTTCAGAAATGAGATATACGACTGTACTTTAAAGTACCTTAAGGATCCGGAAATTAAACAAACTTCATTAATAAAACTTACGCCATCGAGCTCCGTGTCCGAGTACACAAGCAAACTGCTTGAAATCAGAGTCATGAATGACGATTTATCGAAAGTGATCTGTACCATCTCAACGCGGCATTGCCTGACACATATTCCATTATATCTGCCGATTTCAGTTTTCTTTAAACCTCTTTAATATTCAGAATAACCCTGTAGAATGAATGTTCATTTACTCCATTGATTTTGGAATCACAATCAGTGATATTAAGCCACAAGTTATGTGACTGAATTTGGGAAAGTTCTATCACTGCTTTTATCATTAATATTCTATGGAATATAGAATGAACACCAATCAGGAACCTCGATGGTCGCGAATGGAAATTAATTTTCATTGCTTTGGACATGAAAATTTACCATTAAATGAATTTTATCATGATCCTTCTTTTATGTCAGTAAAATTTGTCGGGTTTCTTTTATACTTCACATTAAAAAACCTGTTGGCACCGTCGCAGGAAAAAATGGACCAACGAAATTAGAATAAAAGAGATTCCCTAGAGACCAGAGTGAGACCGATCGAGAAGGGAGAACACCAGACGAATGAGAATGGATGGAAAGCATGAAAAGAACAGAAAAAAGAAGATCTATAAAAACTAATGATTGCAAACAACGACGAAAATAAATTGATAATATTGTAATCAATTTATTACAACTGAACATCTAATTTATTTTTAAAAATATTTGCAGCATTATACTGTTTCAGTATACATACAGATATATTATTTTACATTTATGTACTTATTCAGCTTTGATATTTGCCGTATTATTCTGTTTCGATATTTAAAGTGCAATAATTATATTTACATTATTATTTTAGATAATATTCCCAGTATTATTCAATTTTGATACTTCTAGCATTTTGCTATTTTGATATTTTTTACGCTTACATCATTATTCTGTTTTGATATGTACAGAATTTTTTTGATATTTATATCTTTAACTTATTTTGATGTTTACATCATTTTTCTGTTTTGATGTGGAATTATTAAAATATGTGAAAGTTGAAAATGGCATTTTATACAACGTACCTGAAAGACAACAATGATATGGTATCGAATTTGTTCTTTCAAACAGTGACATGATTGCATTTTTAAAATCTTATTCGTGTTTGTTGCTAAAAGTAAAACAAATGTCATTTTGTGTCACTTCTTTCTTCAATAAAACATTTCTTAGGCCATGCCTTTTTCATGATAACATTCCTAAGAAAAAAATATAACTAATTGGTAGAGGCAGTTTATGCCTCATTTTATTTTATAAGTATTAAAAAAATTATTTGAAGTTTTTGTACGTTTCTCAGATCTTATGAACTCGTGAATATCGTTTGCTATATAATTCCGAGTTATCTACATTAAGTTAATTAGTAAGCTAGCTAATTATACTAAGTTAATTCCTATTCATCAGTTCTCTTTACGTTCATTTATAATTTTCATGTGTAATACAAAATGTTCTTTACAATAACACATACATTAAACAGAAATTATTACAATAATATCACTAAGTTACTCGATAGGTGGAGCACATGAAAAGTGCGCAAATCGGGATCTAACTTTGGATATAAATGCATGTCAAATATAATTAATTAGAGGAAAAAGCTAGGAGAACAGCTGATTAGTAGAAAAATGTGTTCTAAAGAATGTTGTTTTCATTCATAATGGCGCCAAATAGCAAGTACATAAAAGCGTTATGCAAACTGGCTTATTTCTATATCGTAGGCTCATAAAATCTAACAAACTCATTTGACGAACTTCCACATAAAATTTCTTCATGCTAATATTATTTTTTTAGTTTGAATAGATTTCTCTTGCATTCCAATGTTTCCAAAATTTGTAATTTTTTTCCAACTGGACCGAGATTTTCTGTTCGGAAAAGATTTGCAATTATCATTTGTTTTCTGGTGGATATGGATCTGAGGTGACGGCTTCTACAATGGCGATCTGCTTACTTTGCTATATAAATCTAATAACACATTGATATCTTTTCTATTAATTTCTAAATATAATTTCTTAGTAAGATTTAAAAGTTTTTCTGCCATATAATAATTCGATTATTTTATGACGTTGTTTCCAGTTCATTTTTGAAAAAAAAGGAAGGACAAGTTTTGCTTTCATTTCTTTTGTTTGCTTTTATTTCTGAATTTAGGATTTTCATCACATTCTAAATTGCGAAATATTAGAAGGAAGAAATGAAGAACTGCCGAAAACCGAGCTCATGAAAATCGGGGTAATGATGCGTTTACTTTTTTCTGCTTATTACAGATTCCCTGTTTTGATAAAATAAATCATTCAAAAATTTGATAAAATTAGATAAACAGGGTTGTTATAATTAAATCCGGCATATTCAGAAGGATTTGGAGTCGATTCTATGGCTACAAACAAAACAACATTTTACTACTTAAAATTTTTACTACTTAGAATGTAAAACAAGTAACGCCCGTTGTGAAAACCGAAAAAAAAAGAAAATATATTTAAAGTTTCGTCAGTATGTGGCGCTGAGCCGTTATCTAAGGCGACTTTTGCAGATTCTTTTTATCACTGAAGCAAAATTGAATAGTTCATTTGTGAAACGCTGTCGAAATTCAATCCTGAACGTAAAGTCTTTTTGCGTTCAAAATATTGCTTTCATGCCCGTCTTTTTTTCCCTCTTTTTACCGAAAGCATCACTAATATTACATTACAGTGAAAGTTTGGAGTTCTAGTGAATATTTGTAGGCATCCTGGTGAAGATTTATTCATTCGGATTTTCTTTGTCATTGTATTCTGCATAGAAATATTCTTATAATTTCACTTTGAAAGGACTTTTGGTGTACAAATATTCTGAGTTGGGCACCTGTTGTTGAAGTTGATTTATGATAAAAGATCCCATACAGTTGCATCTGATTGAAGTAAACTGAGGAAAATAAGCTGTTCATGTTGCTATGGAGCTACGCATTGTTACTCCATCATAATACTAGAAAACATCACTTCTTCTTATTTGAAAGACGCAAAGCTAAGTTGGAAACTGTTTATCAAAAATATATCGTAAACAGCTATAAGAAATAATTCTTGTTACTTCTTGGACTGCGATATTTGCCCAATTTATTCCATCTGCTTTGAATTGCCCATTACGATGCTCTTTTTTCTTATAAAAGTATGGTCCTACTCTGTCCTATGATATTTCTTTCTATTCTATTGTTCTACATTAATCTGCATATTTCTTCTTATTTACTGTCTATTATTAATATTATTTATAGATTAGAAACAGGTTTTAATTAATTTTAAATTTTGAGGTGAAATCTTTTCTAAGTCTGCATTAATATATTATGAATAAATATTTGAAAATTGAATGCTTCTTTTCATTAACCTTCCGTTCGGTGCATCTAATCCGTCAGATGAAGCATCCATATTTTTCTGTGCTTAGGTGCGGGTTTTAAAGAGAAAGATTTGGGACCTCTAGTAGCTTCCTGAATCCCTACCAATCACACTAGGCTATCCGTAATTACTGTACTCAGTCCTATTAAAAAACTTACCCATGAAAATCCTGACAATTTTGCTGTTTGAAGACTGTAAAGAATTGTCGCAATGTTTATTTGAACGCATAACAATTTCATATATAACAGAATTGTTCATGTAACAAAACTTGTATATATAACAATTTTTTTATTATTCTCAAGCCTTATACATAGAGAAAAACATCAGATGATTTCAGAAGGGCATGCAGGTTGGAAACTTGAGAAAATTAAATTTGCATTAACAAAAGTAAGAAAAGCTTTAGGTTTTCTGCCAGAGTTAAAATCAATGAATGAGTATTAGATAATTTTTAAAAAATAAAATAAAGTCATATTTTCCCGCCAAATAGTGTTGTAACATAAAAGGTAAGAACATTCGCCACAATCTCTTTAAACTGGAAGGAACAAAATTTGCAAAATTTTGCTTGCTATTGCAGAAAAATTGAGTAAAATCCTACGTCCCGAAACAAAGAATGACTACTAAATTTAACAGAAGACAATCGAGATTTAGAGAGAAAATTGATACAGAATATTATAAAACGAGCTATAAAAATTCAATTTAAGCACTTCAGACAGCTGACAATCTTATTGGATGATTTAAAAAATAAAATAGGGATATTTTATAAAGATGAAATGAAGCTTTCTAAGCTTATAGGGCGCTGTTTTGAGAAAAGATATCATCAAACGTTTGATATGTGAAACGAAAATCGGTGTTTTCTTCGTTGTATAAGATTACAAATTCAAAATCAAATCTGTGTAGACGCAGTGTATTATAATGCAAGAATAAATTTATATTTCATTTTAGATTTAAATTAATATATTGGAGATGAAAGCTCAGTGAATTAATCTAGTACTGTAAAACTACTTGTAAAAATCTTTACAAATTCAGAACTTTAATCTTTTACTTACTTTAAAGTGATTGATCAGAGCCCTTGTATTTTTCACATTCTAGTATAAAAGTCGAAAGTTCTCTGCGTTTTAGACCTTCCTGTACCGAATAATCAATTTTTTTGGAATTGTACGTGCCTGTTTGTGAACACGATAAATCTAAAACAAAACAAGCTAGACCGAAGAATTTTAAAATGCGATTTTACCCTGAAATTGAACATTGCCATATGGTTTTATTACCGGAATTTTATATCTGCGGCAAATCTGGAACCAAATTTTTCAGCATATTGAATGTCTATTTGCATGTATGCGACTGAAATATCTCAAAAACTCTAGAAGTAAAATGGTTGAGCTTTCCTACATAATCATAACATTAGAAGTGTAAGTGTGAGTCAAATTTTTTATTAAATATTTCATAGGGCAGTCTTTATATTTCTACATGTGTAGGTGAACACGACAACTCAAAATTGACAAGATAAATGGAATGTGGCATATGGTTTTGGAAATGAAATTGCAAATCTTTATTTGACCAAATTAGTAAATGGTAATCAGGTCAAAAACGCACATTTGATTTACTTCCCTATACTACGAAGTTAAGCACAAACAGCACCGTGTTATGTAAGTAAGTATGCAAGAAATGTCTGCGCAGAACACTGCTACTGGTTTATTGCATAACCAACAATAACAGACATTACTAATTGCATTTAGTTTTATAAACAAAGTAAAATCGGAACAATGATTTCATCTTAAACTGCATTCTGCGAGATTTATTTCCTTAGAAAAATCATATTAAAAGTTGAATAAATATCGTTAATACTTTTATACAATTTTTATGAATACTCCATTTTATTTTGAAAGGTAAGAGGAAATAAATAGTTCGAGCGTTAACATTTAATTTTTTAGAAAATCTGAAAATTTTGTTCATTATTCGTATTATTTTCGATGCAAAATATTGTTTCCATATTTTAAAGATACTGTGGAGAAATATAAAATAAAATTTGTTCATAATTTTTACAAAACTTTCACAAACTTTTGAATAACTGATTGCAATCGTCTTCCGAAAGCACCATTCTGCACTACTTCTTAGATTAAAAAGATTTTTACAAGTTATTATAAATTTCCGTCAGCCTGGAACAATATGGTTTTATGATTTATTATTTGGAATTAGTAAAATATATCACTTTAGTTCATCATTACCTAATTTCTCAAAAATCGTAAATATTCTGCAAGAATTTTTTGAGGAATAACTTATTATTAATTTATTTACTTACTAGTAAAAATTTTAAATAATTATTTTAATGAAAAATTATATTGAGAAAAACAATCTTTAATTATATATATTAATATTTTCTTCTTCATTGTAATGATTGTCCTTTCAGCGAAGTGCCTTGACTTATAATATAGCGAAAATAAATACTGCATATAACAATTTTTAAAAGATCGAATTACTATCTTTTCACATAAAGAAAATGCATTTGCTTTTATTAGAATTGTGTAAACTCTGACACTTTTAATTTTAAAATAATGCACAATTATTTTCAATTTAAGTATCAACTTCAAACGAAAGCTGCAAATTTTTTGCGTCACTTACGCAAGCTTTGATAAAAATTTCATAGATGAGGTAACTAGAAAGATTACTTTAAAAACATTTGTTAGCAGTAAAAATGTATCAAGGTGCTAGAAGCAGTTAATCATAAATTTATATACTTTTATATTTTTGTAAAACTTTTTCGGTTTATCACTAAAATGGACTTTAATCAAGCAATACAGAAAATAATTAATTGTAACGACTTCGCAATAAAGAATGACGGTGGCATGATATTTTCCTAAAAATACGACTTCGTCAAGTACTAAATAATTTCTGTTCCATAAACCCCTGTCACGGTTATGTCTCCAACAGCACATGCTGAAAGGAAATATATCGTTAAATGCCGAATCCGAGCATTTCCGAAATGAGCAATAAATTAAATTAAGTCTCTGAGCGCAGTGGATTTCTTTCATTGTTGGCACCTTTCGCACTGGACTTCATTCCGAAAGACTTTTTTTTCTCATGGATTATCATAAACATTCACGTCATTTTTATTTCACAGCCGTCGAGAAAATTTGAGCAATTGCTCTGGTGTATTGTAAATGTACTTGAAACCTGGCTTTAGAGATTCATAGAAGATTTTATTTCTGTAAAAATGTGTTATTCATATTATGTGAAAGAAAAATTAGAAATAATTGAGATATAGGATGCGAGTCTTTTATATGACTGTACAGGATGTTCACTCTAATCGTGGCCAAATAGCAAATTAATAAACCATTAGAGATAGACATATACTTCGAAAAAAGTGCTTTAAATGACAAAGAATGTTTTATGCTATTAGAGTCCATAAATGTGCTGATAAAAATTATGAAAGCTTAATTTTGTCTTGTCCTATTAGTTGATAGTCAGTAAAATAATCGTGGCACACTAATATTTTAGACAAAGAAAATTTCCTCTTTTCTGCGATTAAAACTGACCTAGTTATGTAGCTTTGAATATCACTGCTTTATACGATTTTAGACCGTTTCCATGGCCGTCTTGAGGAATAACTGCCAATCAATAAACGAGCAGTGATTTCTCGAGGCGACCGTTGAACAAGAGGAATACCCCAGAAAGTAGATATAATCAATAGTAGTTTTATAAATTGGAAGTGGAACAAGCCAAAGGCAAAATAAATAAATATACAATAATAAAAGGACATTCAAGGCATCAAATTTTGGTGCCAAAAGAGCAAGTTACGCAGGTTTATATCTAACGTGAAGAATCATACATTCTGTGCTGGTGTGAATTTTAGAGTAAAAAAATATTTGCAATTTTTTTTTAAATCTTTGAAACAGTTTTTTACATATTTAATTCAAATTTTGTTCATTTGTGTTTTTTACATTTGATAACACTACAATGTTTTAATATTTTCTGAACTTAATTATCAGGCAATAAATAATTAATTTTAATTAATATTCCGTATCAGTGGTGCGACATGATAATTAGTTTTATAAACAATGCATTACAAGAATATAAAGTAAATAATAGTTAAAATAAAAAAAAAATACTTATTTCGGTAGCCGGTTTATTACGCTAATAAAACTGAGTTTTTAAAAATATATTTAATAAAATTTTTATTAGAAACTAGGTAAATGATGAAGTAAATAACCAGAATAGGACATACAAATTGTGCTAAAATTAAATGCGTGCACAAAACTTATTCCACTTAAAATAGAGTTTGTCTTCAAAAATACGATGAGATTGTTTTAAATTTAGTTAGTTCAGTTTACATGAAGTTATTATTATAAAAATCATATTTCGATAAACCATTTTAAAAGTAATTGTGTAATATCAAAAATGGATGAAATAATTTTCTAAATAAGAGATAATAAGTAAGTAATTAAATTCGTAATGATGAAAAGGAAAGTAAACTAATGCATACATTTTAAAAAAGGGCTAAAGATTTTTAATATTGGAAAAATAAAAATCAAACAATATAATTTCATTATGGCGATAATTTAGACTCAGACATGGGCAAACTACGGCCCACAGGCCAACTCCGGCCCGCCGGAAGGTTTTATCTGGCCCGCGGATAGAATTTTAATTTGTCGTTCCGACGGAAATTAAAAGAAAATATGATTTATATATTATATATCCATCTCCTTTCCTACTTTGTTTAAATATTTTTTTTCTTCCTTTTTTTCAAAGGACTGATGATCTTTTTACTTTCGCTATTTTTGTTCTACATAACATAAATCGGCGGAAATAGCAAGCACAGACAGTGTTGGCGCCAGTGCGTCTGCCTCTCGCTCGCGCCCTCTGGTTGTAATGTTTTTTTTATTTTAGTTATTGATGGTATTTCCGGTTTCATTTCTGTTGAAAATCATTCTGTTCTTCGCATTCAACCACATCGCAGCGATGTGTTTCTGTACATTACTGGCAGTGCATATTCTATAGAAGCTATCAATAAACAGACAGCTTTCAATCGGTAAAGTGTTAAAAGCGGAAGTTCTTTGTTAGTTATAGCTGCAGACTGGCGCCTAACAAGCGTTATCTCTTTCTCGGGGAGCAGACATATGGGAATCCAATAAAGGTGAATTAGACCTCACATGTGGCAGACTGCGCATTTTAAGCTCCAGCCAGCGGCTTTTTCTTTTGGCGCGAGTTTTAATATTATTGATTGCGTATGGAAAGATTGCGGACATATAGCATCATTGTGAATGGTAGTGAAAGTATTAAAAGTATAGCGTAGCTAGTGCTTGTTTGGGTTATTCGTAAAATATTTCAACTCCAAAATGGCTACTAAAAAACGTAAAGTTGATTCAGAGTACCGTGCTTTTAATGATGAATGGACCTGGAAATATTTTTTACAGTTGTTAAAGATAAACCAGTGTGTCTCATCTGCAATGAAGCTGTAGCAGTTTTCAAAGAATATAACATTTCCCGTCATTTCACATCTAAGCATAAGAATTCCAATTACAAAGCAATGTCCGAATATGAAAGAAAACAAAATGTAGAAACACTATCCAAGAAGCAGCTACACATGCAAGTTACATTGTAGCATACAATATTGCTAAAGATAATGAAGCTCTCAGTGGTGGGGAGTTCGTTAAACAATGCATGCTCCAAGTTTGTGATGTTTTATGTCCAGACAAGAAAAATAATTTTCAGACTGTAAGCTTATCTCGAAAAACGGTGACTTCTAGAATCGAAGCCATCGATAAAAAGTTGACATCACAATTAGAGTCAAAGATTGGCCAGTTTAAATTTTGCTCCATAGCTATGGATGAAAGCACTGATATAAATGATACTGTTCAGTTAGTATTATTTATAAGAGGTGTTGATGAGAACTTTGAAATTACCGAGGAACTGACAGATGAGCATTTAGCCTCGTTCCTTAGAATCGGTACATCTCACTTTGAACCTCAATATAAGGAACTTTTAAAAATGAAACCGCAATTTCATTCATCTCATTAACATATTTAAATTGTAATACTTGTATATTGTTTTCAAAATTTTAGAAAAAATTATCTTGGCCCGCCAAACTTTTTTTTTCGATTTTTTGCCCGCGACCGAAAAAAGTTTGCCCATCCCTGATTTAGACCAAAGGTTTCCGAACTGTTTTCCTTCCCTTACCCCTTGATTAATCTTTTCATTTTTAAATACCTCCTATTTTCATAACTACCCCTCTCTTTCACGCAAAGAAGTTTTATTAGTAATATTAAGGGCATAAGTTTAGCTTAAAAGTTAAATGATTCAAATTAAGTTAATAAAATTTGTAGGATTTAATTTTTATTTTACATTTTATTCTGTTTCCATAACAGTATTAGTTCGACGTCCTAACAAAAGAAAAGAGCTTTCAAATAATTTTGCATTAGCATATGATGTAGCAGACAATTGCCCATCGTGAAAACCAACTATTCAAGACAGTTTCGGTGCGATCCTTGAGCTTGTTTCATGAAGCTGGGTTTTATGAAATTTAGTTCACATGTAGACAGACATTAGCTCATGTCTTGAGCTGCTTCAGTAAGATGAGAATGCTCTTTTCAAATGTTCCGTCTTCCTGAAAGGTATGAAATAGTTTGCTGCTTTAACACTGAGAAAGGTTTATGTTTCGCGTCATTACCAATATTACCTTCGCGTACACCCAAATGCACCACCGCGTATATCTAGGAGTACACGTACCACAGGTTGGGAACCCCTGGAGACAGACATCCTTTAACCTTCCAGCAAGGGCGAGTATACAAGAGTTGCTCAAATCGTGTTGTTTTACAAAAATACTGCATCTATTTATGTAATTTATATTATCTTTATATTGGAGAAAGATTGTATAAATAAATATTGAACTTAAACTTTTGAATGAAGATACAAGTATGTAATGCGATGCACAATATAAGCATCTCCTGCATACGTGCGCCTGCTGGAAAGTAAAGTGGATTTCGTTCAAAATTTGAGAGAAATCTGCCATCACGGTGTAAAGATCACA
This sequence comes from Araneus ventricosus, assembly GCA_013235015.1. Taxonomy (NCBI): domain Eukaryota; kingdom Metazoa; phylum Arthropoda; class Arachnida; order Araneae; family Araneidae; genus Araneus; species Araneus ventricosus. The sequence goes on along the minus strand of BGPR01000160.1, from coordinate 472,742 downwards.
TACTAATATCGTTGTCGGAAACCACCAGGGACTGAAATTAACTGAAGAGAACTTTCCTTCCCCGCCACCAGGGGTTTTGTTTACCTTGCTTTCTTTCGGTTTTAGCGGCCAACTTTGCTACGCGCGCTTTTGTAATCCCCTTTTTCTAACTTATGTAAATATAAAATTAGTCATGTAAACTTAATCATTATTAAATATTTTCATTCTTAAAGATTTACTCCCTGACTACATACCTGCCACACAATAAAGAGATTTCAGATTATATTAAAGCCACTCCAGTATGAAGAAAAAACCTGATACGACAAAAACAAAGGTAAGCGTTAGTTACCTATAATTTAAAGATGTTTTGATCGTAATAATCGTAATCCAAATTTTTGCGGTTTTGAGTTATCGTGGGAACACACAAAATTCCCGAAATTGTCTTCTGGACTCTGGGAGGTCTAAACGGTAGAGATTCATCAGCATCTCAAAGTTGAATTTTTTTTTAACCCATTGCCCTCCAAAAACTAATTATATGCGTATCTTACTTTGAGCGTCTCTATCGCAGATTAAATTCATTAAAAGACTACGCAATTAATTCTATTAGCAACCCAAACAAGGAACAACGATCTAGGTAAAATCCTGCCAATACTGTTTGAATAAAAAAAATGTATCATGAGCTTTGGGGGAAAAGAATGCATGAAACTTAGTGTCCCCTTATCGGAGCTAACGGAGCGCTAAAGCCTAATATTACAATATTTTCTCGATATACTTCGTGTACGATAAATTTTAAAATCCTCTAGGGATCATAAAAACGAAAAATTTCGAAAGTATGCATTTCAGAACATGGCAGTACGAATGACACAATAAAGAAGGAAACTTTCATTTTTAAAAACTTTATCTTATCCGCATTAATAAAATTAATATGTTCACGACAGCCGTTAGTATTCATTTCGTTCGTATTCTGTTCACAATTCTCAATGCAAGATAATCTATTTTTTTCGCATTTCGATTTTAACTATTAAACGGTGACGACTGATTTATATTAGGGACGGTTCGTTTATTTTATATTTTATATTTGGAGTATTTATATTCTGAAATGCATATCAACTGGATTTGTCGTTTTCATGATAGCTAGTATTTCTCTGGGGAAATACTTTAAAGGTACAGCTCAAAAATAGTGGAAGTATGAATAATTTATAACATAAATGCTTAAAGAATTCCATAATTTTTTACCAAAGCTAAATAAGATAGGTTCCTTCCTAAATATGAATTTTAAAGCCAATATAAAAATTTTAAGCATTGCAAATGTATATATGAAGTTAATCAATTCTGTATAATTTGTCGAACACGGATTTTGCTTGCTCGCAAAATTTAAAAAAATTAAGGAAATCATGCAACAAATGTTGTGAAAATTCCCTCCGAAATAATACAGCAATCATGTAATATGGCTAATATGTAGATATGTATTTAATTCCTTTTTATGCTGTTAAAATGTGACATATTTTCTTAAAATTTATAAATAAGATGTCAAGCACTGAAAACAAACCATAACACATAATGAATAATTATGCAACTAATTATTTTTCCGAGTGCAAAGGTTTAACAAACCATCTACTATATCTACTTTGACAATATGTTCCATATTCTAAACCATTTTAAAAACTACACTATTGTAAAGAACATAGAAGCAGTAGATGACAGTTTTTACTTGTTTAAAAGATCGAATTTTTTGACGATTGTAATACTTATTCTATGTGAACTTCGAGTACAAGAAAATAAAACTTAGCACGGGATATGTATTTTGCTGTTTTCTGGGACGTCGTTGAGCGTCATAGGCACGTAACACATTTAACCCTTTCGCTACGGCGGTTCTCTCCGCTGTAACAGCGACACTGAACTACACCCCTCGCCAAACGTGCAGACATTGCGATAGGACAGTCTATGAGTTTGGGTTTACGACTGAACAACGCCGTCCTGATATGTTCATGGAAGGAAAGGGCTCTTCCTTAAAACAATATATTCATAATTTCTACATAAACAATAATTATTATAATTAAAATATAATTAATAAATATTTTATAACATAAATATTAATTAATAATGAAATGAATGCTGCTGGCTGTAGCTGGCGCTCGTATCGGCGATTCACTTCCTGCATGCTGGTTATAGTCGGCTTTCGTCTCTGTGGATTACTTTGTGGATGCCGGCTGTATCTGGCATTCGACAAAGACAGGGGGTGAGGATCCTGTAACATATATATATGTATCTGGCATTAGAAGCGAAAGTTTTAACATTTTTCTCACACCCCTCAACACATCCGCGAGGGAAAGTCCATTGAAGTAACATTACATCGACGCGAATGTTATAATCAATAATTAGGCAATGGACATTTCCGAGATTACAATAGAAATTTGTTGATGCTATAAAAAGAGTTTTCCGCAAAATGGGAAACAGATACGAGTTTGCAAAAACAAACGAGTCGAAACATTTAGACTACTTGCCGAGCTTAAATTTAAACAAAAGCATTCGTAATGGCAGACATCAAACTGTACAGAGATGAAACACACAAAAAAAGTTTACTTTATTATTAAAGAAATAATTTATCACATGCAGCATAGATTTTACGCAGAGAAAACAGGAAATTTACATTATACTTGTTTTATTTCAGGGATATTCCAAACTCCAATTATATTAGTTAAAATATTTATTAAAACAAATATATTTAAAAAATAAGCTTTAACTTTATGCACATTCTGGAGATCCAAGCAAAACTCGTAAAGCGTTGAGGCGACGAGAAAATAATCAAAGCACATTGGTAGCTTAATCTCGTTCAGAATATTTTTTTAATTTTCAAATAATATTTAGAAATTTTCTTCTTTACTGTATTAATGCATCTTAATTTCATTAGGGCATTGTGTTTGCAGTACTCCTCACTTTCACGATTTTTAATTTGATTTCTACACTTTTGATATAAAAAAATCAACTTATTGTATAGTAAAATAACATTTTTTAATTTTTTTTATAGATTACGAGGTTGCTTTAAAATAATTATACACACTAACAAAATAATTGGTTAAAAGTAAAGAGAATAACATATTAATCTCTATATCATTACATTTTACCCTTAAAGGCAGCAGCCATGTCAATATTTTTTAAAAATATAACCCTGTGTAAATAACTTAAAATCGTAAAAGTAAAGGGGAGTCATCTCACTGACAGTTAGTTGAAGAAGCTCGAAATTGAACCAGTCTTGAAAGGCAGGGTCCCTTTCCCTCAATTTGCAAAGCGTCGAAATTGAGGTCTGGAGGAAAGATGAAGTCTTCTGATTCTTGAATGCAGAATTCTGCATTGGTTGTAGATTTAAGCCTTAATTAGTGAAAAGTCTTGAACTAGAAGGATAATGGAGGAAGCTTGGCTTTCCTCATGACGAGAGTTTGAGACCACACTAGGAGAACTTTTAAGCAGTTCACTGGAGGGAAGGGCTCAGATTCGACAATCAAGGTACCGCATAGTCCAAAGCGATCTGGCAGAAATGATCCATAGCAATGCACTGGATAGTTCCATTTTCTTTGAGCAAAATCTGAATCAAAGTGTTCATTATATCGTGGTCTTTTAGAAGACCTCCGATGTTTACATTTCGAGCAAGATCAAATAATATTCTCAGAATACCCTCAACAATGTCCTCCATTTTTACACCTTTAATAATAGTAGGTTGCATTTCGTAGAATGGCAGGGCTTCCCTGTTTCTTGAGATATCCTGGTGAACGGAATGAAGTATATCCCTCAAAATATGGATAATGCCGAAAGATAGCAGGGGCTCATGGTTATTTGAACAGAGAACCAGATTCCTCAGAAGTCCAATGACAGCTTTTTTTCAGAGGCCAACGACTATCAGGGCACAGAAATTTTACAATTGCCTGCAATCCGGAATGCAAACGAACATCATTTTGGTCTGTTTCTGCTACAGGATTGCGACATGTCAAATGTCGAAGAGTGCGGATAACAGGTTCTACGATTTCTTCATTTTCAGCTTCTAAAATGGTGCTCACCAATGCACCGATGCCTTTTTCTTCGCAGCTGATTACTTTATTGTGAGTATTATTGCAAGTTATGTTAGAGAGGATGCCAGCAGTACAAGTGACAATATTCTTGTCGCTGCTTCCTAAAAGTTGGATCAATCTTTGCGAAAGCGATGTTTTAACATGTGCATGAATTGATAAATCAACAAACAGTTAGCCGTTTTGCGAATATGGGTTAATTTGTCACAGATATGCAAGCCTCATATTAAAACAACATGCCGAATTTCATCCATCTAACTTGTTGCCTTTTTGAGTTACCGTGACCACATGCATACGAACGATGAGATAGATCATTTTTTGTAGACGGATTTCGGGTTTATTAGTTATTTTCAATTACGGCGCAAAGATCATATATCAAATTTTATACATATAGTTTCTTACGTATTTGAGTTACCGTGTTCAGACAGACCGACAGATATAGACGTGATTCCAAATTATTTTCTTATTTTGGATTCTGAGAGGTCTAAAAATATGGATATTCATCAAAATTACGAGGTCGAATTTTTTACAGTTACGCCACTTTCTCTTTGTATATCACGCATGCCAGTGAGCAGAAACTAGATTCGTCAAACTCTCTAATCTTTTCCGTCATAATCATTCAATCGCATATACTTACTAAGTTACGATTTTATTTTAAATTCCACATATCCTTTGTGAACACTAAAAATGTGCAGATAAGCAACGTAAGTTGATATAAATTAATTTCTGAAAATGTTATATAGTAGTATGCAAGTGAGTGATGTGAAAGGTCGTATTTCTGTCTAAAGTTCGTAAAAAATCCGTGTGAAATGTATGAAAAAGTGTACGAATAATATAAAACATAGAAAAAAATGTTTATCCAGCGGAACTCGGATAACTCAAATGGCCTCGGTGGCCTAGTGGAAAGGTCTCGGATTCGAAGGTCCACCGTATATGGAATCTTTTGCTTGCTAAATCGTACGTAGAGGCTAAACGCCCTCCCACTGGTGTGGTGTGGAAGCTTGGAAAAGAGGTGCCAGCTCCTGCGTCGTCCTCGTCATCTGACCGCGAGTCAAAAGTACGAAGTCTGTGTCTAAATAGCTCTCGTGTTGCTTCAAAACGGGACAATAATTTAACCTAACCTAAGCATATAATTCAAATCCATCGGTAATTCGAATTCTTTTGTCTGTTCCCTTCAATTTCATATTAATAAAATGTTAAAATATTTTCAATGGTTAGAATTTATTTTGGTTAGTTCGAAGTCAAAACAAAAAATTGTAATTTTTTTTCTATTTCTTAATTATTTTCGTTAGGCAAATGTGTCCGCACTTTGTGTCCTCAGTGTATGTAAGGGAATGATTTTTGAGGGTCTTACTTCTTTCTAATACATTACGGCTGAATAATGCATTAGATACGAAGCCAATAAAAAATTCTCACTTTTCAAAAACAATTTGATAAAATTCGTTTGTTACGAATTGTGATGCTTAATTCGAAGGTCTGTAGTACAAACTGTCGTATTCAAAGTTCTTTAGACTGTTCCTTTATTAAAATTGCTTACTTATTGAAAATGTACTGTAATTTTTTTTATATTTTTCACTAAATTTCAGTTATTATCACTTTATTCGTTAAAATTACTTACTGTTTATTTCGCAGTTTTGTATAATTTATTAAATGTATTAAATACTAAAAATAAATCTGTACTGTTATTTATAGGTTAAAAGTTGTTTTGTTCTGTTGTAGTCATTATTAGACAGTTTTTTCAGTTCAAATTCTTGGAAACATCAAACATTTATTGTGGCCCTTATGCTTCATATTGGCCGAATTCCATTGTATTTGCAAAATGACAAGTATAAAGGTGTTCACTATTTTGTCTGGTTTGGAAGATGCTAAAGCCATCAAACTGTTTATTACAAAAACAATAATCAGAAACACATAACTAGCATCTAAGGGCAAGGTTAAATAATATTTTACAAATATACATCTCAAGACAACTTTGTTTCATTTCGTAACTCTTTCCTTCAGTGAGTCTCCTGACAGAAAATAATAAAAGTTGCTGCTGACTGAAAAATATAACAACAAAACTTAATAGGAGACTCGAAATAATTAATTTCGCTAGCACCTGCTCGATTTTCTTTACACTGCCTAGTATATTTACTCGCGATATTTTTAAAACTTTCTTGTCTAGTAGGAAATTCAATTACGCCCTTAATGCGATCATAATTAAAGCTGTTTCCGATGCTACAATTTTCCCTTCTCTTGCATATCACATTGTAATTAATAATATGAAATCTAGCATGAAATATTTTAGGTGTGTTGTTGCAGCAACAGCCCGTAGCATTGAATTAGCTAAGTTTCACAGTACAAACTTTTAACTTACTTCATTTTTTCGTACACTATGCATCTGAAATTTAACTAACATTTTATATTTATTTTGCAAAGCATTTGGTCGAAAATTTACATATCTTACAGATACGAAAATTTGATGTTTCGTATTGAAATTTATAATTGCAACGTTGTCAAGAACAAACTTATTAATTTAAAAAATTTCTGAGAAACTTCTCCAATAAGGTTCTATGAATTATTTTAGGCGCTTGTTTATAATCTAGTACAGCGTTCTCTAGAAGACAGTAATTAAAAAAAATTTAAACATTGTGAACTATTATTCCGAAGAAAGAAATTGAAATTTCTAAGCAGGAACATTTCTAAAAATTTCGCCTTTATTATAGAAATAGTTTATTACAAAATTTCTGCTAAAATTAAACAACTTTGAACAAAATATCATCTTTCAAAGCAGAAGAATTTCTTTTTTGCATTAATACTTTAAAAATGTCGTATCATGGGGTAACATATAAAGTTTTAGGTATAAACGAGATAACTAATGTATACATGGCATATTTATGTAGGCAAAGTTCATGGTTATCTTTATTGAATGAAAATTTCATAATTTAAATAACAAAAACTATAAAATGAAGCTCTAAATAGTATCATGAGTTAGATTTCCTTTACAACGATATCATATTACTGTTTGAGTTGTGAAGAAAATAAATAGTTGCACTTTGAAACTTTTAACAGGTGTTTTTTCCTAAACGTAATGAAATTTTACAAAAACAGAAAACATATTTCTCTTCTGAAATACATTTCATTTTGAATTTTTCATCTTTAGAGAAAAGATGGATTCAAAGCATTAATTTATGAGGTTATGCCAGCAGCACAGAAGGCATAATTGTTTTTTTTACTTTCGCTCTGAAGCTTTCGAAAAGTTCATGGAGCAAAAAATTACTTTGTAAAAGTTGGAGTTATTTCAAAAAAGAATTGCTTTATATTTTCCTAATTATTCCTATCTATATTCCAAATGATTTCAGACAAAAAATAAATAAATCCGCATTCGTTTTTTTAATAGCGCGTCTGAAAATTACACATATCCGCCAGGGAATTGAGAACTTTCAAATTTAAAATTAGCGTCTGATTTTAATGCAAATTTCAACTTTTGGAAATTTTATATGTTTTAAATTTTTTGCATTAAATTTTTAAGCAGTGCGAAAAGCAGTAAATTATATTAAATGTTCAAAATTTAATTCGATCGAAATGAAAAAATAATTCTATTTAATTGTCTGTTCTATTCGTATTTCCAATTAGATTTGCATGGAGCAGTAATGTTTCAAAGTATTTCTAATCTACGACAACGCATTAAAAAATTTTTGGAATCGTCCTTTTGTTCAAAAGTGAATCATTTGTTTTCATCTATAATACTACATAAAAAATAATTAAATATTATGAGACAAGTCAAAACTGAAATGGTAAATTAACTTCACTGAAATGATATCTAAAACGAATTAAAAATATGGTATTATTATCATAAAAATGATAATTTAAAACTATAATTGTTAATTATTAACTCCAATTCTCAGATATAAATTGATTATAAAGATGTTAAGCTTCACTTAATGGTATATAATTCAATTTAATATATCATTCTATAACGGATCCATGAGACAATAAGATTAATAGTATTAGTTCAAAGGCTTTATTGGTTTAAAGATTTTGTCTGATACTTAGTACTTACGAGTTAACATTACTGAAATAAGTACTGACATCTTACAGGAGGTTGATTGCTTTATAATCCTCTTATGCAAGGTTTTATCGGTTGCATGAATGACTGCACTATACTTCCCACGAAAGTCAGTGATTAATTTAAGAATGTTAAAATTAAAATGAGTGAGTATTAACAATATTAAAATTACGAGATTGCTCACCTGTGTTACATTGTGCCCGAAATAGCCGGTGCGAATATTGCACCCGATGGAGGGTTAATCCACTTTCTGAAGGTGCCAACTATATTAGCACAAGAACAGTCTAACAGCTTTTCCGTTCCGCAAAAGTTAGTTCCAAGGCGTCGGGCTATGACGATCTGTCTCTCGAACTCATCTAAATCTCTCCCTGTACCTATGACTAGGGAAGATAACATGTCAACTGATATTCGTAATTCCCTTGCACCTATCGTTAATATTTTCATAGTTGGCACGTTCTTTTTATTCTGCCAAGGTGCTTCCAAGATTCGTGGATACTGGTGGACATAATGTTTTGACATTGTTCTTCAAAATATTGTGATATTTGTAAATAATATGAAAAAACATTGCATATAAATGATGTCCATTTTAAGTTTTATTTAGTTCCTGTTAAGATACGACGTCATAAAATATAATACGCCTTAAATAGAAATTAATAAAATCATAAAGCCATTAGGCACGAGCATATACGAAAAAGTGAAGAAGAAATACAGGGTGTTCATTAATTATTGTCGGGGTTTCCGTACCTCATAACTTTCGAATAAAAAATATTACGCAAAAACCGATTACGTATTCGTAAATTACAACTCAAAGAATTTTACGTGGCAACAATGCGATCTTAGCGCATTTGTAGTCTGGGTAATTATGACGTCATAAATAAAAAAAGCAATGTGTGTATTGTGGTTTTTCGAAACTAAATCAGTCATAACTACTCAACGTCATTTCAGGACCACGTACAAGAAAGATCCTCCTTCGGATAATTCTATCAGACGCTGGTTAACACAATTTCAGGAAACTGGTAGCGTTCTACACCGAAAGGGAGCGGGAAGACCGAGCACTTCGCAGGAAAATGTTGATCGCATCCAAGAAACGTTTACTCGCAGTCCACGAAAATCAACGAGACGAGATTGTCAAGAACATTGTGTACAAGACCCCTGTGCCCTCCCTTGATGAACTGAAGCGCAGAATTGTTACTGCGATCCAAAATGTTACCCCACAAATGCTGGAGAACACTTGAAGGGAAATCGAATTTCGTCTCGATGTGTTACGAGCCACGAAGGGCAGCCATGTGCAAATTCATTAATCTTTTTAATATCATTAATAAAATTCTTTGAGTTGTAATTTACGAATACGTATTCGGTTTTTGCGTAATATTTTTTATTCGAAAGTTATGAGGTACGGAAACCCCGACAATAATTAATGAACACCCTGTATAATGACGACGTCACAATTTTTATTGTTTTGAAAACATTGCTTGGTAACGGAGATGAAAAAATATGATTCCGGATTCTATGCAGGGAACTTGATGAAATTTTGTTCTAAGTAGACTATAAGTAACCTTTCCATCTTAAAAAATATTTGTTTGTTGTATAAGTCCAGACTAAATGAGTTGTTTAAAAAAAAGTCTTCTTACTTAATCTAATATTTGGAATGAAGTACAATATATATGCTAAATTATTTCTATTCCAAATTTAATACAGAGTTAAGTCACCGAATTTGTACCACATGGACATATTTTAAATTACAGTGATGGAGAAGTAATTTTAATGAGAAACATGTAGCGCAATTTTTTGTGGTTTATTTATACCTTACAAAGTTGTAACTAACTGTTTATGAAATGCACTTTAAATTAGGGAAAAAGCAGCTTAAAAAGATCTGTCATCAGTCCGATCGTAGAAACCATTATCCTAGATTGGACCACAAATTTATTTAAGCACAATTAAAGTAAAAATATATTTTGATTCTCATATTCGCATCAAATCACAATACATGAACCCAAGTTTGACATTTTAGACATGTATCACTTTCCTTTTTACTTATCCTTTTACTCCTTTCCCCCTCATAAATGATATAAATTATACGTATCCAATGATTTGTACTTTTTGATCCAATATTTGATGGCTTTAGTGTCTTTTTATTGTATTTTTGCTTTGAGTAGTTCTAATTCCCAACTGCTTTATGAGCTATTCCTGCAGTTTAAGATAATCCATTGATTTAAATGGTCCAATTTAGACAACAATTTTTGATCCAACCTAAGACACATTTTGGTAACAAACAAAAAAATTCCCTTAACTTAATTTTTAAACTATTTTAATAACACGATTATAATAAATTGTAACCATAGAAATTTTCTATCCGAGGATATAATAACACATTTTCCTTTAAAACAGCGTAAGGGCTTGTCGTTTTTCAAAATAATTAATTGATGATACTTAAATATAAACACTTGCTCTGTGACTGTAACCGCATAGCGCCTTCTTTTAAAAATGGTATCATACACAACGTGTAGATAGTTGCAACAAAATTTGCCTATTTTACGGCCCATATATTTAATAGAATTGAAGTTAAGACACAGGTCCAATCCATCTAGATTGGACCTGTTTCTTAACTTCACCGGCATGACGATCCAAATCCGGTGACACTCCCGTATGTGTTTGGTCTCTAAAACTTCGGTAATCGAACTATTTTGTAGAAGATCTACGAATGAAACAACGATAGAAAACAAAATGAAGATTGGAAAAGTCGGTGAGTCATGAAATAAGGAGTCTTACTGAGGTCTTTCTACTCACACACGCATACACATTCGATAGTAAATATAAAAGGTGTTTGCGAAATGTTAAAATTTTTGTTTTCGTGCGGGATATTGTCGATTTCTCTTAACACAATTCTTGAACATTTGAAAGGACTGCAATTGCTGCCACACTTGAAATCCGAAAGTCGTCTCACAATATTTAACATACATTTGTGATACGTTGAAAGGAAAATAAAGATGTCTAAAATTTTTTAGTATTGCCTATGAATCCCAGAGCTGAAAACATTAGCCATATCGGCCTTAAATAAATTTAAACTGTGAATACTGTCTTTCAATTTCAAGATAAAAAATTTCTTAAAAATTTACAAATTTCTGAACTCTTACTCCAAGAAATTTATTCATATCTTTACATTTCAAATCTCTGTAAGATTATAAAAAACATTTTAGACAAAAAAATTTAATCTTTATATCCTCCTTTCCTTTCAAAAAATGTAAATACTAACAAATCTCCTTCCGCAATAATCTTATCATTTCCAAAGATCAAAGTGTTTTTGTATTCTATCAAGGAACAAAAGAAAATCATTTATTTTTATTTCCTTTTTTATAATATTTCATATCATTTTAATTTATTTTGTTTTCATTATTGTTCATTTAACCTAGGGAAATGGTTATTATGGTTAATCTATGGAAATGAAATGATCAAGAACAATAGTATGAAAAAGACAGTACGCCTCATATAATTTTGCAACAGGAAGTAATTTGAATATTGTTTTATTATTTTCGTAAGATTAATGGCACGGTTATTTCATTACGTTACTATAAAGCGTTCAGACAGGTATACGGTTCGAAATATAAACTTTTTTATTTCCTGATTCACATTTAAGTGAACGAAAAAGTATAAAAAAATGAAATAAATACATAAATTATTCTGCTACAAAAATTGTAAGATCTGATACATTATTTCTTTAGCAATTGGATTTTATTGGCCCATGGATCTTTAAAGAGTGTACATTTTCCGAACAGAGACCACATGTTAGACGTCAAGTAAATGACCGTTTTTGATCATAAAACAACCTTAATATTTAGTTGATGGAGACGGCTGTTGTACACATAAAATTCTAACCTTACAGAAGAGTCAAAATAAAACATGGACTTGAAGGCACCATAATTCCCAACTGCTGTCCGATGGTCAGGCCATAAAATGTCTAACTGGACAATTCTAACGAAAAGAAAGCCGTTCAGTTGTTTTTCCGATGGACATTAACTTTTCATTCTAGGTAACTGAAAAGTCGTATTCCGTGAAAATAACCAGTATTGGTATTGTATAGCGATAGGCTTTAAAAATTTTCATCACTTCCATTGAGATTTTGTAAAGGATTTCTTAATCTTCTTGAAGACAAAGGAGTTCTTTCGAAGTTAAATCTGATTCTTAAACAAAAGACTGGAAAGTTCAAGAAAATTTGTTGTTGAATAAAGAATATTTACAAGAAATAAAATGGTTCAAATTTTATAAAATCATCAGATTTCTGATAAGCAGGTCTGTTGTATTTTTAAATATAAAAAATGGAAGTCTTTGAAAATTTGAAACTGAAATTTTATATATAATTCATTGGTTTTTACGGTGTAACTTTTTTAACATTAAAACAAGAGAACTCGCATATGAATGGACGTAATAGCCAATAAGAAATGTAGTTTCAAGTATTTTAGACGGGAGAAAACTCAATATATAAGATATAAGCAAAGATTCTAAACATTAAATTTATGAAACTTACAATTTCATGTGGTAAGATCCACTGAATGAACATAAAATTAATAACAAAATGGGATAGTAAGATGAGTTTATAATCAATTTTATTACGAAGTTATGGTAATGCTGTAGCTATTGTTTGTGAATTTCGTCTTGCAACAAAATCACTTTGTGTACCGATATCATCACAAAACTCGAATAAGATATTGAAAAAATGTCAAGAAACCAGATTTTAAAGTGTTCATTCCAGCAAAGGATGAAAGTGAATCTATGATGATGTAATTGAAGATGTTGCCACAGTAATCGCTATTTTGTCGTCAGAAAAATCCACACATATTTAGAGAAAACCACTACTATAGTTGCATGCGTGCTTCAGTTCAATAAAAAAAGTCATAAGAAGAGTAGCTCATGTTTTTCCCCAGAAGATGAAGTCACAGGCGACAACGGCTTACAGACGGGAAAGAGGAACCCCTCACTTTTCCTCTTGCTTAACTAGAGAATGGAAACGAACTTGAAATATTGTGTTGATGGTATACCCTATGGAACGACTTAGGACGCATACTTTGGATAGCATTGAGAACAGTTAGAACTGCCATTTTTGGGATAAGGCAAAACCAGAAATTTTCCAGGAAATTATTATGTATTCGTATAAGCTGAATATCCAATTTAAATTCATATTCACATATCGTCCGGCCGCTACTTTTTTACGAAGAAACTACTTTTAATGTTCCTCAGACGCGTTTCGTGACAGCAACCAGATGTCATTTTGTAAACTTCAGAATTTTGTGATATCCTAGCTTGAGAATGGACAGTGTCTTAATTCAACTATTTTCATGTATGATATTGCAGCTCCATACATTGGAAAGTGCATTCAAAATTTTTTGAGTCATCTTTTCATCAATGATAGAGATTTTATTCACATTTCCTTCACTGCCAGGCTATTATGTTCTCCTGACGTATTTGCGATATCTGATTATGGAGATACTTACACGACGACATGGTGTATCGGAGAATGATTGAACTTCAGCAGAATTAAAAGACAGTTTTGTTTCACACGCGCGAAATTCACTATCAATTGCCTACGCAGTCGATATTAAATTGATTATCATTAATCGCATCGATCCTATGATTAATTCCTGAATAAATCAAATTTGTTTATGATTGACGTAGAACAAGGAATCAGAAGTACATGGACATTTTAAACTTGACAGAATTTCCATTAGATATTTAATAGTACACTCCACGAACAAATATTTTGGAGATAAGATCAGAGATGTCATTTTTTTTTGTTCATTTCGGGCTTAATGCTAAGTCACATTGTGGGGAAAATTGTTAACCTCAAACGTTAATTCTTTTAAATTGAACAAACTACACGAAAAATCTAAATCGGATGCATTAAAACTTACTGCAAGCGTCGTCTAACATATAAAATGGCACGGAAAAGTGAGAGCGCTTCTAACGCAACAGTCAATGAAGCCAAAAAAAAACCTTAATAAGATTCGTTTTCACCAAAAGTTAGGTTGTCAACGAACCTGCACGAATCGAAATCAAGCATTTACTTTCAACCACTCTTATCAAATAACGAGTGATTTTCACCTACACTACTTTACTGTTTTCATCCTTAGATATTTGCCAAAAATGAGGGGGGGGTTAATAAATGAGTTTTTTGGACGTACCCATAAATAAAGTTAACTCCGAGAAGACCTAATAAATTTGAAATGAATCTCCCGGTATTCCAGAGATTTTTAAATTTCTCCTCTCCAGCCGACTTTAACAAGGAAAGGTAATAATGGTGACGGTTTCAAGTTGAAGAAGCGATGTGAAGAAAGAGGACATTTTCTGTCCAGAAAATGTTTCAAAATCTAAGAATTGTTCGGATTACTTTTATTATTCGTGCGAATCGAAATCAAACATTCTTTTTCAAACACTCTTATCAAATAACAAGCGAATTTCACTTTCGTTATTCATCTCCTGAAATATTTGACATTTTCTGGAGCGTTGTAAAAGAGTCCCTCAGATGCGAGCGTAAATAGCGTAATGCTTCGAGAAGACATAATAAAGTTGAAAAGAATCTGAATGTATTTCATAGATTTTTAAACTTTGGCGACAATGACAACGACAGGTAACTATGGTCGTGATTTCAAGTTAAAGAAGTGAAATGAAAATAGTGGATATTCTCTATAGAGAAAAGGTTTAAGGTTCTAAAAAATGGTAAGATTGCTTATTTTGTTTCCATTAGCCTTATTATATGGCTTCGATCTTTATAAATTTACTTTTTTGTGATTTGATCTTCATTTATTGTCTCTCGACTGCTTTCTACTCTGTGGTGAGTTTTAAATTAAATACCTTTTAGGGTTAAAGCAAATCATTTAAAATCTGAAGTTTATCTAATGCATCATTCAATGTATTTGATGCATATGTAATTTCGTAACTGCCTTTATTCTAATTAATCCTAAGCATACTTCCTTTAGAACCTACATCAAATTGAGGACTTCATTACCACGTTCTGAAATAGATCTCTGTTTTATTTAATGATTCGGTTCCAAGTCGGATAAACACCTGAAGAAACTACAAATACGAATATATATATGTCAGTTTTCTGAATTAATTTAGATAATGAAGTAATATCTTTATAAATAATCATTACTGAAAGTTGAAAATATGGCAGTTGACCAAAAAATAAACATCCGAATTTCATGCCGTTATGTCACTTTTTTTTTTGACAGAACGCCGTTTAATATTCCAGTACCTGTAACCATTAAAGTTACTAATCAGTTAAGTGGATTTGGGAGAGTTCATTTGATAGACAAATAAACAGACAAAACAAAGCAACAAGCGATGACATGTTCCTGGGTCTAGAAATTATTATGATTCCTTTTTAATCGGTTTAACGTACATGTCATGGAAGCAAAACCTCTTGCAATGCAAAAATGCAGTACAAAGCAAAACGCCAGACATACAGGTACATGTATTTTCTGTATTATATTATAGATTTTTAATGTATTGTGAGAGTGCTGATATGAACACCATTGTTCATTTGGGCTAAATTTAAATAACTGTAGGGTCTCCATATGAAAGATAAATAAGAAGATAGCACTGTTGTACTATACAAGAAAAATTCAAATGAAGTATTGTATTTCGGTGAACAAAATGTTAAAGGAAAAATAATAGATTTTTTAGAGGTTTAACATGATGTTTTAATATTAAACACGGCTTTAGACAAGAAATCTAGTAATTATAACTAGAAGTATGATGATTAGATAAACGATTCAATCAGCATAATCTACTCTATTAAAATTCGAAGGTAAACAAACGTATGTATGTATGTATGTATGTCCTTCTATCTTCTCATGAACCGCCGAACGGAGAAGCGCGCGGAAAGTACCAAAGGATGGGGAATAATTCAAGGAATCCATTTCGGCCATTTAAATATCGAAATTTTAATTAGTGAAAAAGATATTAATTAAAAACTAATTTACAACAATACTTTTCATTGTTTCGGATACTTTATAACAATACTTCTCATTGTTACAGCGCAATTCAAAATTTATTTTATTGTTGAAGTCGTTTACTTTAAAGAACATTGTTACAACAACAATAAAAAAGTGACGCTGACAGAAATAAAAAAAAATGTATTGTTGAAAGTGTATAAATTCTTTTTTTTTATCCCGTGATATAACGTCCAACAAAATCATTTTAACGAAATTAAAAGGGGTGTTTTGTTTCTGTAAAGTTATGTGCCGAAAGATGTAGATTAGTTATGTTAGTGATTTTAATCATTATTCATTGATTTGATCAAGTTTAAATATTTGTAGAAGCTGCTATTTTAAGCTGATATATGGAAGTTACTATTTTTGGTTTGTTCAATTCTCGCTTTTTCCGATGCCTAAAAGAAAGAGGAGTTATACGGGATGCTGCCCGTAGACAGCAGACAATTAGAAAACGTGAAAGGACAGTTGCTGAAACTCACGAAGAAAGAAACCATAACATAACGTAGTCTCGACAGAAGAGCGGAAGAAACAGAAGAACAAAATAATAGCCGATTGTCAGCCATGGTACAACATGCAAGAGAACGCCGTCTAAATGTTATTGAAGGATAAAATCACCATCAGATACAAACTTTTTATGCAGCTAGAACTGCTCTTTACTCCTTATTTATTTACGAGAGAATGTTAGGTATGTGTCTCATTACCTCACTTCTCTCCGCCAGGGAACGACACATTATTCGACATAGCCCGTGCAACGCCGGGCCACGTATGTATGTAATGTATCTTGCTTCACGCGTTTATGAACTGGACGCAGGAATATGAAAAAATATTTATCCCCAGCAACGCTGGTTTATCTAAGAGTTTGTGTCACGTGACCCCACTTCTTCTCTCCGCTATGGAATGACGCATTATTCGAGATAGCCCGTGCAAGATATTTGGAAGTTACTATTTTTGCTTTGTTCAATTCTCCCTATTTCCGATGCCTAAAAGGAAAAGAGGAGTTGCAGGGGATGCTACCTGTAGACAGCAGGCAATTATAAAACGTGAAAGAAGAGTTGCTGCAACTGACGAGGAAAGAAACCGCCGATTTTCAACTATGGCAAAAAGTGGCCAGGACAAAAGAAACAGATGAACAAAATAATAGTCTATTGACACTAATGGCACAACGTGGCCAGAAGAGAAGAGCGGAAGAAACAGAAGAACAAAGAAATAGCCGATTGTCAGACATGGCACAACGTAGCCAGGAGAGAAGAGCCGAAGAAAACAGAAGAACAAAGGAATGGCCGATTGGTCAGACAAGACGTATCACATGACCTCAAGGAATGACGCAATATTCGAGATAGCCCATTATAGAAACATTTATCATCTATCCTATTAAAATTCGAACGTCAACAGACGTATGTATGTCCTATCTTCTCAAGAACCACTGAATCCTGAAACTAGCCGCAAGTACCAAAAGATGGGAAATAATCCAAGGAATCCATTTCGACTATTTAAATTCCGAAATTGTAATTAGTTAAAAAATATTAATTAAAAAGTCAAAATGAATGAATTCACGTGCTGCCATCTATTGGTATCATGGTGAATTCATTCACGGCAGATTCTTTTTTTCCCTATTATTAGTTTTCGCATCCGGTGTTGCATTTTTTATTTATTTAACTCAACAACAAATTAAATTTTATTTAACGGAAGTTGGTATTTCTTTTTGAGCGAGCTGCTGTGTTTGGATTTATTAACAATTGACAAAAATCGTTTTCCTGCATTTTTCTTTCTTTTTTGACGTACGGTGTTTCGCAACATTTACGTTTGTTGGGTGGAAATATTTATTCATTTTTATCCGGTTTTTTTATTATTATTCAAATACGGGCAAGACGAAAATATATGTTTCTGGTGTTTAATTTATCAGTTTGGTGTACTATTAAATCGTTTATCGTTTCTGTTTTTTGTTTCGTTTTATTTTTCTTTTGCAAAACAAATATCATACCAACAAGAGAGGATTCAAAACAGATTTACGTTTGTTGGGGAAGTTTAGTGACAATGTTTGTAGGGAAAAAAACAGAGACGGGCATATGAAAAAATGTGGATTCCGAGAAACGCTGGGTTATTAACTATAAGGTAATTAAAAAGTTGGATTTAAAAATTTTAGTTAAACAATATAGGATTCAAAGTATTTTTTACATTTTGGGGGGAGCGTAACGTTTATGCTAGCGACAATATGTGTAAAAAAATAAACCGGAGGCGGGCATATGAAAATTAGTAATAAAAAGACTAGATTTGAAAGAATATTTACATTTGTTGAGGAAAGTAAGTGACAATATTAATTGAAAAAAACGGAGCCGGACATATGAAAAAATATAGATCCCGAGGGCTCACGTGATCTCACTTCCTTCCGCCCTGGAATATCCCATTATTCAAGATTGCCCGTGCAACGCCGGGCTATGCAGCTAGTTTTCTCCTTAATTTCAGATTACATGGAATCGAGAACATTTAATTCTTTGTGTTTTAGTATACAGAAAATCCTCAGTGACTGGTGGCAGAATGTCATCTAATGCTTCGTAATATGTGGGATCGAGATTAAACTCAACTAGATACCTGCGGTGTATATTTGCCACTAAATTCCTTAAATACTAATGCTCAACAAGTGTCTTATGATGTGATGTTGGCATTTGCGAAAAACGGTGATGGCCGAGACAGTGCCTTTGTAATCTCCTTTTAAGTAAAAAATATAAAGATCCTCTTAATGATCCTCATATACCTGCACAAAACGATATTTATACAAAAAAAATAATTGAAATAAAGCCCAAATAAATCAATCTCCGGCAGCAAATAAAACAGTGGAGATTCAGCAAGTAAGTATAGTCGCGCTGGTCCTGAGGCAGAGTTACGCTTTATCACCGGAGGGTCGTAGGTTCGGAACCCAGTTCTATGGAAGAATTGCCGTATGTACGATCTGGAATTTGTTAAATTCGTGGAGGGTCGAATGTCCTTAATGTGTGGTGCCAAAGGTTACAGAAGGATCACCTTCTCGGGTGTCATCCTCGTCATTTGACAACGGTTCAAAATGGTATGAGGCCAATTCCAAAATAGAGCACGTATTGCTTCGAAACGGGACGTTAATGTAAATTAACTCAACGCGCAAAAGCGACACCGCAGCAAAAATATTATTTACGTCATAAAAATCCATAAAAAAGAGTTTTATAAACAACATCAAAAAATGATTACAGTGATTTCTGCTGTATGAGCATGACTATGCTCTGATATCTCTTCGGTTGCTGTAATGACATCAGGCACGGGCGTTCTGTATGAGCGTGACTAATTATTTAAATATATATTACTTGTAGTTTAAACAAAGTTTGAACATTTTCGAGTATTTAGGCAAAACAAGATAGGACGATGTCTTCATATGCCAACCATTTACTTTTCCTGAATTGAAATATACCTCATTCATTTCCCTGAATATAACAGAACAGTGTTAGTCTATTGCCCTAAGTATAAATAGAAGCATCCTACATAACTGCGACTGTAGACATTCAGAGACCGTTCGTCAGCCCGAACTCAACAACACATATTTGCTGAAGCACCAACCCAAAGCAAACAAGACCCATTTTAGAAAGAAAATTCATTATCGACGGTCCTGCGCGCCATCTAATCGAATCGAGTTAAAGAGTTTTGCTTCAACCTCTTCCAGTTATTAACGAGCTGTTTTCGACATTACTACGTTCCCCTGAGACTTCTGCCAGCCACTGGCGGGTAATTACAGAGTACTCAGGATCCGTACGTAAATATCTGGTGCTTCGGAAAGACTTAATAAAAATTGCGTCTGAAGGTATCTGTCGGTTCTTTATGGATTTTTAAACCTCTTTCTCCTCTAAAGGCAAGTAATTATGGTTTGGGACGAAGAGAAATTTTACCTGTCATGGAAAAGTTTGGGGAACTAGAGAATGAGGAAATCATCTTCATTAGTTCTGGATTTTTTTTTAAACATTCAGTGGAGATTACAGGCGAAAGAAAAAGCGGTGTGTTTTATCATAATGCAAATATTGGATTAAATTCTTGACTTACTGCGAATGAAACACTGATGAGACAATATGGCGATTCCTTAATTTGCTTTTTAACAGCAAAATGAGTTGTCATAGATTTCTATCGTGTTCCTGCACACCGGTACACACAGTGGAGTTCACATTTAGGTTACTTAACTGTGCGTTTATCATATGCTCATCTGTAAATGTTTTTGACCCTTCAAAATACTTCGAGAATAATTCCCCAAAATAGAGGAATTTTTTTTATGCTGTGACGTTGACAGAACTTCTAACTTCGATCACACACAAAAATAAATAGTGGATAAAGAAATATGATTTGTCAGATCTCACAGATAATTGCAAAGATTCACAAACGACGATTGCGATACGATCCAACATTGTCAAGATTATAGAAAGCACATCCTGATGAAAAGAACGTTCCTGTCTGTGATTTATCAGAGCATCTTTTTGAGGATGTAAAATGTCTTGAATATGTAAACCATCTTGTAATGGACATAATAATGCTAATTAATATAGAAGACAACAATTAAATATGATTTTTCTTACCTCATTCTTATTTAATGGGGCATGTATAAACCTGAAAGATGAATTAAATATTTTTAAAAAACAGCAACTAAACCATCTAGACAATTTTAAGATTCCACCTTACTTTATACCGTTTTAAGGAAAAATGGTATGTCAGAATGGGAAAGTAATGTCAGAACAAATTGATTAGTGAATCTAAGTAAGACATTGCTGAAACGCTGGTCTTTAAAGATATTTAAAACAACAATTTGGTGATTTCGAAAGATTTTTTTAATAAATCAATAGAGGAATATTAACAGAAGAAAACCGGAAATTTAGGAAAAGTTAAATAAACAGCACATCGTTTCCAAAGAGGGTACGGTTCTATACCAAAAAAATATTACATTTATCTCATGTTATTAAAGCAGGAATAAGCTCAAATTTGTTGTTTAATTCTAAGCCTTGAGGTAAAATACTGTGTTAATTGAAAATTACACCATAAACGCTTTCCCATTCCTACCATAAAATAAAACATTTAGCAACAAGATTTCTGTTCTTGAGTTTATTTTACATTCGTTTCTAATTTTACACCGATCTCAAATCCGTTTTATCCAATAACAAAAGGACTTATTTACTTCCTTTAACTATTCTCCAATCAACTATGAGTGACTACTCTCCAATCAATCATTTCTTTGCGATCTTATAGAAAATACAGAATTCTCTAAAAGAGAAATGCCTTGCCAAAAAATCCTTTTATGCTAAATGGTTCTCTGTTCTTTCACGAAGCTCTTAAATACTAATGCATTCAAGTTAGGGAAAAACAAAGCAGTGAAATATATGCCGTCCTACGCCGTAAAGCTGTTTGCTTGAATAACTCACTAGATTGAAGTGGTCCTCCTTCAGACCTAGGGCACATAATGGACCTTAGTGTTTATTTATGGATAATGTATTCCTTATGATCACTATGGATCACTGTAACTTGCAGTTGACTGTCATGTTTTTCGAGAAAAGGCAGTTTATCAAAGGGTTGACTCTACGGGCGGAATTTAAAGCATGATGCCCAAATCACCTGAATGTGTATTTTTCCATCAACAACATTACGATTTTTAACAAACTTTGTTCTGATGTTCTACTTAAAGTCTATAAATTGATTAAAGTGAGAAAGGATTTCAAAAAGATATGATAAACTCTTGAATGAACTTAAATTTCAATGTTTATATTTTCAGTAGTTCCTCTTTCGAGGTATTCTTCTTTCGAGAATGTTTTAAATTTTTGAAGTAGAAGAAACATTTTTGTTCAGTATAATAAAAGGACCGTCCATTGAATTATTTTTTAGGTGTACAGACGTAAAGATAAAACATTTTTAGAAAAGACGGTAAAGAAAGTTCTAAATCTTAATGATCTTATGATGATGGTGTTCCCGATAACACCATATAAGCTTGTGAATTAAATCATGAATAGATTTTGGGTGAGGACATTTTTCATTATGAATGGACTTGTCTTTTATTATGTTCATTTCTTTAGCGAGACTCAGGCAAAGTATTTACATGAGCTGTTTTGCAAAGGGATATTTAGGAATGTTTAGTAATTTTTTGTCAAAGCTATGTTTAATGCAGCGAAAGTATAACATTTTATAAATATTGTTAAACTTAGAAATATTATATGTATAAAACAAATAAGAACATATTTAATTGTAACGTTGCCATCATTTTCTGTCTCAATTTTATTGAGATTTGAAATACCTTCTTTAACAGTTACAATCAGATGAAAAGTGTTTTGCATCTTTTTATGACAATTTCAAATGAACAGCTTTGAGAGCTACATACAATTTAGATATTGATAGGTTGAACAAATATTTTCCTATAGAACTAAAAACTATTTTTTAACAGAGTTCTATATGATAATATCAAAGTATTCACATATTTCCGCTAAGAGTAGAGATAATACCTGTCTGTAAATGTGGTTACAGTGCATTAAAGCATTGCGTAAACAGTGGTTTTGAAACGTTTGCCTTTTTGATTTTTACTTTCTCGTATAAGAAGAATATAAGGAGAAAGCATTGTATATTTGAGGTTTTGATTAATCTCTACGCTTCATATCTTCCTGAGTCCAAACCCCCCATTTTTGGAATTCTGTCTGTCTGTCTGTAATACAATAACGTAAAACAGCACCGGAATGGACAGCTTAAACTTGGTATGTGATTTTTAGATCAAAATTGTAGATTTGCATCAAATTTCGAACGAAACCCATCAACGGGAAGAGTTTTTATCTGCCTGCCCTCGAGCACGTGGGCACGGTAGTTCAGAAACGCGTACAGATAGTAAGACGACAGTTAGCGTTTGGTTTCATAATCAGAACTGTTGATATGTGATGTTTAGACTATATCCGTCAACAGGTTGACCGTCTGTCTGCCTCTCTAATAGCGTGCATAGCAAAGCAATGGCTTAATGTCGCAAAGAGTTAGATGGGTGAAATTTGGCATGTAATCTTATCAATAAGATTATAGATTTGCATAATATTTTGGTTGAAATAGGATAAATGAAAGACTTCCAATATACATATTCGGTTTTCTTCACTGTGCTGGAAAGTACAACAAATTCGTTATTGAGTACACGTGAAATTCAAAGGGAAGCATCCCTGTTTGTTGTTTAAAATTATAATTAAAGCTTTCTGGGGTGTCATTTATTATAATTATAATTTGGAAGGCTTAGGTCTAAGCAGATAATAAAATACTTAGATTCATGCACTATATTGTATTCGAAGAACGCCCTTAAATATGGATGATATTTAAAGCTTTAATAATTCTTAATTATATTTTTAATATAATTCTTAAACATTTTAATATTTTTTACTAACATCAAGAAATATTAAATATAAGGGAAAGGAATGCAAGCAGTAAGTTTTTTCCTACAAAGCATTGCTTTATTATGCACTTTATTCTAAAGCTTTTAAATTATGGGCCTTTAGTTGCCAGAACTTCTAGAAGCAATGCGTGACCAAAGTTTATCCTTTAGTTTGTTATTAGAAATTCTAGCAATGATTTCCAATTTACAATGTTTTGCATAATGCCGAAAGCATTGTTTTTGCCTAATCTCCAAGCAACGAATATGTGAACTACAAACAAAGACACTGTTTCAACATCGCTTTTTTATTTGGAAGGTATTCGGCAGGAAAACATACGACTGAAAACATTTAGGCCAAAATAATAGAAAATTATTATGGAATGCTGTATATTCAATCGGCCTGCAGAAAAGCGCTAGCTTCAACTGAAATTTAAAAATGTTTTTCTAATAAAAGATTGTTGGTAAATATTAAAAGCAAGTTAACTCACAAGCTTTTACTTTTTCTAGTATCTGAAAAGATTGAAGTCTGTTTTTGCTATTTTTATTTTTTATAAGATTAACTCATCGCACTAAATCAGTTAAATGTGCAATATAGGGAATTTTCGTTATTTGTACTATTCAGATATTCAGAACTAAGAATTTGTCAGTCTTAAATACCATTCAATGTATTATTTGCATGTATGGAAAAGGAAATTTTATATAATGCACTGAATACAAATTTGAATGACGTAATTTAATTGTGTTTATCGAACCATACGAATAGTAATCGACGTAAATGCGTCTCACCGAGATTTTCAGTAAAAAGCCATTTAAATTAAAAGTAGATAATTAAATAAACTGCAATTTGTTTGTAGCATATTCATTTTCCAAAGATAAATTCGGAAGAAAAACTTTAGTGTATATTTGACTGATTAAAAGTACTCATCATAAGAAAATGTAATCTTTACCATTGCCAAAACAGCAATTTTAAAGCAGAATAAGCATAAATTATGATGTAAAATTCCAGTACGTATTTGATGTTAGATTAAAACGTTGTCATTATTTCTTCCACTCTTACTTTATATTTTAATGGATATAGTATATTTTCATACTTTGTTTTATGTTTTAATGTAAATTAAAAAATAATAGAAATCATTAAAACAAAATTTATTTCACTCTCGAATTATTCTATTTCATATGAAGAATACAAAGGAAAGTATTGTAATCGCTAAAAAATTTGACTTTGAGATTTTTTTAAAAACCTTCCTCAGTCCGATAAAAACACTTTCGGAATTATATCTGTCTGTCAGTCTGTCTCTGTAACTGTAATAGTCGCAGGCACACGGCTATGGGGCGTTTTGTTGGGTTCTATCTGTTTCTCTGTGAACAGGATAATACAAAGACTTAACGAGATATAGGGATGAAAATTGATATGTGCCCTTTACATTAAAATTGCACACTTTTATCAAATGATGGACAGAAGCCGGCAAAGGAAGGTCCTTCTCTCTGTCCGTCCGGGTAGACATGAATCTGATATGTAAGATAACTGTACGAAATAGATAAATGTTTTTTATCATATAAGTTTGTCATCAGATTTGAAGATATGAATTACATTTAGGACCAATTCTGTCAAATGGTTGACTTCTCACCGTTCAGTTTTCTCCAGTTTATGTGAACGCGATAACACAGAAAAGCAAAAGGGCAGGTGAATGTAATTAGGTGTGTAGCGTTGGCACCCAAACTGTTGTTCTGAGTCAAATTTTGTTCACTACAATCGGTTAACGAGAAGATGTCCAAAATGCATACTCGATTCCCTTCAGTATAGAGCAACGTTAAACACAAAATCCGTCATATCTTGACAATATACGAAATTGTGACGGAGAAAACACAACTTCTGGTTACTCTCATTATTTATTTCGTAAGATATGAGGAATTATTCCCTAATGTTTTGCGTTGACAATGACTGCTATGAAACACTATCACCACCTAATCGCAAAGATGTAAGCAATACATTTCATGGAAAAAATAGAGAACCTTTCTTTCTGATATGCCCTCTTTCATCCATTTTGAGTTCACTTAAGCTTACCCCAAGATGTGACACAGGTGCCAATGAAATCATGGAAGTGTCCCAAATATTCAGATTCGCAGACATTTGGTACAAGTGCTTCTAATTTCATCTGAGTTGACGAATCTGGAGGAGATGTCTTCGCAAGCCTTTTAATCGTATTAAGCCTATTAAAGGTAATTCAGTAGAGCGCTCCTCAAGCAGATTGTCTAGAATTTCCTATCCGTAGTAGTTAAAAACCTATAAGAAAGTAAATTTTTCGAATTCATCACTCCGATATAATCAGAATGTAACAAATAAAATTAATTCGTGCTGCAATTTGGTTTTATATACAAGGTGATTCTAAAATACGTACCAAACTTTAAGGGTAGGTCGGGGCATACGATAAGCATCTGGAATCGCACATGGGTGCGTAAACGCCATTTGGAGGTAACAGATGGCATTTAAAATAAAATCGCGATGAAAAAAATGCTGATATCTTTCTAAACCTTAACGGTATTGAACTGGACTTTTTATATAAGTTGCGCTATATATATGTTTCTGAAGTTGTGAAGGAAAAATTGCACTACCTTTCGCGCATGCTCAGTTAAAAATGATTTACTACAAATGATAATATCTCCTTTATTATTCAATATATTTACATGAAATATTAATACAATTCTTCTCTAATTCATTGTCCAAACTCTGTAAATTTCATACAATTCCAAGAAAAACTCTGCAAGTTATAAGAAAAAGACATGTGGAAAAGTTTGGGATTTTTTAAAGAAACCTTTATATTTTCTCGAATATTCGTGCTATTTTTAAGAAAATGCATTTTAATAATGTGCATATCACACAAAAGAATTGATGAAAGTTGAAAATCATTATCAGCTTTCGGTAAAGCGGAGCGAGCAAACATACCTCTTCGATTTCATCAATTTCCGGCCGAATCCCTTAATGACCGAATCTTTGATGTAAATTGTGAGTTAAAATTTATTCTTTATATGGTCGAAGTTCGAGGAAATTTCATACAGCCTTTCAGGAGATATTCTAAAAAGTGTGCATTATCGACTTTCTGTGAAGCAACTGGATGCACTCGATTATGCGTGATCAAACTTTAAGGCTAGGTTAAACATACAGAAGCATATTTCGTATTTCTTCCAGTATCACTCGGAAGGCTGGATGAATTTTCTCCAAACCTCGAACATATAAATAATAGGTTTCAACTTACAATTTACATCAAAGATTCGGTCACGAGGGCATTCAGGGGATCGACCAGAATTTGATGAAGTCGAAGAGGGATTTTCCCTCCTCCTTTTTACAGAAAGCTGACATTTATTTGAAACTTTCATCAATTTTTTTGTGTCATGTGCGCAATATTTACATGCATTTTCGAAAAAATAGCACGAATTTTCCGGAAGATATAAATGCTTCTTCAAAAAATCCCAAATTTTTTCCGCATGTTTTTTGCTCATAACTTGCAGGGTCCTTGGAATTGTATAAAACTTACAGAGTATGTGACAATGTATTAGAGGCGCATTGTATTGAAATTTCATGAAAATATGTTGAACAATAAAGGAGATATTACCTTTTGTAGTAAATAATTCTTTACTGCGTATGCGCGAAAGGTAGCGTAATCTTTCTTTCACAACTTCAGAGCCGTATATAGCGCAACTTATATAAAAATTCCAGTTCAATACCGTGAAGATTTATTTATTCAAAGAAAGCACACTACAGAGATGACTCCATTTACAGAGTGCATTTTCAAAAACATACAAAAAACACAAGCCAGAAAGTGAATTAAAACACAAAGAAGAAAAAAAAAGTAACTGCAGAGAATACAACAGTTCAAAGTTCAAAACCACATTAATTATAAAAATGTAAACACATAAATGTTTTAAAATGAAAACACGCAATTACAAAAGCACCAAAAACACACCGAGGCCCCAAAAGTCCATGCCGCACACCGTCACACCAAAATCATATAAAAAATCACACAATTAAAAAAGAATTTAGAACACCAAATCAAAAAACCATTAAAAAGCAAGGGTCAGAAGCTCAAACACACACAAGCACCAGATCAACGTATAAAAATCGTAATATGTATAGTCAAGAGTAAGAAAATAAAAAGAAATCAGGTCATGTATTTAAAAGTTGAAAACAATTCGATTTAAAAACAGTGGGAGACATATGATAAATATCCAGTTCACCAAACAACCTGTTAAAAGTCTTATAAAATTTATACAACGAGAACCTGTCAGTATAATTAAATCTAGAATACACATTAGGAAAAGAACTTTGTTTCCTTAAAGATCCGGCAGACACAGCAAAATTTATAGCGCTCAGTATATCAGTACAATCGATCGAACCATTGATTACCTTGTAAAAGAAAAGAACACAAGAAACATCTCATCTGGAACACAAACTAGGTATATTAAACATATCACGTAGACATTAAGAAGATATATCTTGCAAGTAAATTCCATTTTTCTTGTAAAGCAAATATCGTAAGAAGTTGTTTTGAATTAGTTGAATAATTTTAATTTTATTACGGTAATTGGGATCCCAAATAATGCTACAATATTCCAGACTGGACCGTACATGAGCGTAGTATAAAACCTTCAGGGCAATTTCACTCGAACATTCCCTAGTTTTGCGTTTAAGAATTCCAAGTTTACGATATGCCTTGGAGACCATGGAATCAATGTGTTGAGAAAAATCAAGTTTAGTGTCAAAGACGATACCTAGATCCGTGACTGAATCTGACCGTGATGAAACCAGATCATTAATTTTATAAACATGAATCAAGAGATGAGCTTCTCTAGTATAACGAAAAATACTACATTTTTCAATGTTCAGCTGTAACTTGTTGACTGTGCACCACTTAAAAAGACAATCAAGGCCACTCTGTAAAATTACAGCATCTAGATTGGAATTCATTGAACTAAACAATTCCATGTCGTCAGCAAATAAAAGACACTCAGAGTACTTAAAAATCGGCTTTTTGTCTAGCGCGGTTTTATTTTGAATGTCATCTGCTGCCTCCAGATGGCGTTTACGCACCCATGCTCCATATGCGATTCTAGATGCTGATCGTATGCCTGACCTACCCTTCAAGTTTGGCCACGATTTTTTAAATCACCCTGTATAGATAACTGATTTTATAACATGTACTTAAAGATATTGATATCACTACATAAAATACAACAGATCACTAATGAGTTAAAATCACTTTGAAAATCAGCTTAATGTAAAGAGTGTTTTACATAATTTGTTCGGCTTTAGTTCCTTTTTCACTAAGTTCCTATTGTGCTACATTTTTTTAAAAATTGTTACCTTATGTTTTCTAGATGACAGTAGATTTGGTATTTTCATATCTTAATTAT
The DNA here is from genome assembly GCA_013235015.1 of Araneus ventricosus. Taxonomy (NCBI): domain Eukaryota; kingdom Metazoa; phylum Arthropoda; class Arachnida; order Araneae; family Araneidae; genus Araneus; species Araneus ventricosus. The sequence goes on along the minus strand of BGPR01000160.1, from coordinate 443,873 downwards.
CAGTTAATTGGTTAATTTAGTTAAATTTTGATTCCATATCAGTGGAGCCTCCTGGTACTGAATTTGAGAAAATATTGATTTCAAGATATCATATTAATTATAAGTTAAAAACAAAAACGAAGAACAGAAAGTAAAATTAATTCTGGTTTTAAAGCACTAATAAAATATGTTTTTAGAAAGAGTTTTTATGTCCTTGTCATAGTATAAGCTGATTCAAAATTTTTACTCTGTATCCTCATCACAATATCAATAATTTAGCAACTATTCTTAAGATCTTAATGTTGAAATTCCTTTAGAAAGTACAGATTTAATTAATGTTTATCTCGATCTGTTATCGAATAATGACATAAACAAATATTTATATCCATAGGTAACACTTACACTCTTTTCTGAAATTTCTACGTGACTTACCTGGAAGGGTTTTTCTCTCAATTTCTTTCGATTAACTCTGGGAACATCGACCACAAAAATATCAGTTTTCCAAAGATTTCGAGAATCGAATTTATCTTGTTTGATTTATTTATTCCTAGATTTAATCACAGCATTGGCTTCAAATAATATTATACCTTTGGCACCAGGTTTGAAGATTAGAGATACACAGCTATAACTTTATATCTATAGGAAGAATAAACATCCTCTTATTTCTGAAATTTTCAAAGCATTTTGTGTCTCTGATTCAATGTAACTGTAGCGCGCGGAAATATCATTGCATATAGTTACACATTAATCATTTGAGTGCATTTAATTCTCAGTTAATTCATCGCGTATTACTTAAATCTGAAAGATTCTTGGTTTCAAACATAAAATAGTTTAAAAGCTTAATTTTCTGATTAAAATATTTGTGAACAGAAGACAAAAGAATTTAATACAGTTTATATTTTGTAAATTTTAAATCCGAGAACTTTCTACCATTATCTTAATTAAATAGAATATTTCTCATTTCAGCATGTGCTACGTCACGCAGAATAGTCAGAAATCTGGAACTGCGGAAATCCACAGATGTGTAACTTTCATATTCTTGAAGGGAAGAGCTTGATTAAATATCACTTATGGTATTTGCTTAGCATTTGAAATTAAGAATCCAGAAATGAGAATATTGGTTTGCATTCTAAAGTGAAAGATTTCGAGGATCTAGCTGAAACTAAGATTGTGCTAAAGAATATTTTCCTGTATTGAAATTGGATAGGAGACTCGTAAACAATTATTGATACATTCTTTGCTGTATTGACACATTATTCGATTCAAAAGTTCCATCTTTACAAATATAAAACAAATTAATTTAAATAAAAGTGTTTAAAAAGAATCAGTTTTGTTTTTTTCCCAATGTTTCATAGGGAGAACTTGAAATGAGACATCATTTCAAGTGTCTTTAGTTAAAAGTCTGTAAGAGACGTAGAGTTTGAACGCCTGTCCTAAATAGACACAAAATTGGATTTCAGAAAGTGAATGCTTAAGGATTAGTAATTACTTTTTGATTTTTTGCAGTTAAATTAATAATTTCTTTCTGATAATTTAATAAACAAAACAATTTAGTGCATAAAAATAATCTGAATCGAAATGTTTTCTCGAAAAGCACAAAATACTCAAAGAGATTGCTACTATATACTGTAGAGCATTGAGAATATCGAATGAAATCGCAAAAAAAAATTACTACATATTTGCGCTAATAGGGCTATAAAACTGATTACTAATTGCAGTAGCATGATAAAGCGTACATTGATTAAAATAGACCTTCATAAAATGAACTAACAATATATTAAGCAATAAATTAAATGCTTTTGCTTTCGGGCATCTTTTAGCACCATGTTCAAAAATGTTTGAATTTCAATCAATGTTTCAAATTTTTGAATTTTATTCGTAAGTGGTTGAATTTCAAATGTAGTTAAGTATCGATAAAAAGCAATAAACTTTTATTACGGTGAAATCATTAATGAACTCGTCTTGGGAAAAAAAGAATAAGTGGTAGAGAAATTTAGCTCAACCCAAAACGTTATGTCAGAAGATGCTTGACTGGAATGTGGACAACTTCTATTACGATTTTAATCATTAAAAATGGATTACAGTATTTTGGGGAGTTTGATGATTTCATATAGAATTTATTGATGAAGGTTTAGATAATTAAAATTCACACTAAGAAAATTATTCATTTGTTTGAGCTTTTGCTGTCTCTGATATGGTCTCTTTAATCCTGACTTTATTTGTGCTTCCTTTCCAAATAAAACTTTTTCTGCCATCGTCGTTGGGATCGCACACAGTTTACTATATTGTTATGTTCCGATGGTGAATTCTTAAGAAGTAAAAGCAGGAAATGAACTTATATACAACGTATATAAATTATATCCGTGAGAAAGCATAAGGTGCTTCCTTGAAACGGTAATATTAGAGTCTATTTAACGACTTATCTTTTGATTGTTACAAACATCATCAGCCATCTTATTGCTGATAGTCTTGCTAAAGAAGGTACTACCATGTCTCAGGCCTATGTAGAACCCTTGACCTACCTAGATTTAAACTCAAGAAGAAAGGCCCTTGTTAACATTTCTTGAGGCATCCACTAGCTCATTCATGGTATCGTAGTGAAGCCCTGGGTGTTGCTATACGTTTTAAGGGGGATAGGAAAGACCAAACAGCTTTGGCTCGCTTATCATCCGGTCTCTTAAAAACCCTCGGATTCTCTCGTGGTGATAAGAAGTGCAACATGATTGAGGCCACTCCGCAGCATCTGCTTGACTGTGCTGCCTTGGTATATGATGACCTACTTAAGCGACCGGATTTCGTGTTGGAGGTGATGAAGGCGAACTATCTCATAGATCTGATCTGATTCAGATCAGAAGGATTAGAAAGAAGAAAATCAGCCATATTATCATTCTCCGTTGCCTTCTTTACTTTTTTCATCAACTATCTCTTGAAAAATATCGTTATTTTGCGATGTTTTACAATTTTGTTTCTTTTCATATCTATTGAAAACTTTTAACTCAAAGTTCATGAGTATATTTTTCAGACCTTGTGAACGTCTAAATATCATTTTTTATTTACAAAGAAATGTTTTTAAATAAATTTTCATCCATCCATTCTTACCTTTCGTCTGTGATGCAAAAGTGCTTTTATAATGGCAATAAAAGTGCCTTTATAATAGCATCAAATAACATTTTGAACATAAAATTATTTGAGAGGCTATATATACTCGTGTGATTTACCTTTTAAGAACTTCAAAAAAAAATATTTCAGCAAATATACTTGGAAATTTCAAAATATTCTGCCTTATAAATAAATCTTCGGGGTCTGCCCATTTGCATTACGGCAGATTTATTTATCCGAATCATTTTCATTTATAATGTAATGTAGTCTGAAAATATTCATGAACACTATATGATCAAAAGTATCCGGAAACTTTTAGATTTTCAATTTTTTTTAGAATTTCTCCAGAAAGGCTAGATCAACTGTCTTTGAACTTCGATCATGTAAAGTATAGACTCAAATCACATTTTGCTGTGAAGATTCGGTCAGAAGGGCATTTAGGAGACCGACCAGAAATTGATGAAAAAGAAAAAAATTTGGGCTCACCCCGTTCCACAGGAAGCTGAAAATGATTTAAAAATTTCGTGAATGGTTTTGCTTAATATGCACATTTCTTACATGCATTTTCGTAAAAATAGCAAGTATATTTTGGAAAATATACAGGTTTTCTTGAAAAATCTCAAATTTTCCTGCATGTTTATTGATTATAAAATGCAGGGTTTTCCACCAAATAATACGAAATTTAGAGAATGCTTTAGAAAAGTATTCTATTAAAATTTAAAGTAAATACTGTGAGTATTAAAGGAATTACAAGTGTTTGAAGTAAATAATTTTTTACTGCGCATGTACAAAACCTTGCGAAATTTTTCTTTCATAACTTCAAAGACAGATATGTAGGGTAACTTATATAAAATTTCCAGTGCAATACCATTCAGATTTAGAAAGATGTCGGCATTGCAATGAGCAGAATTCCTGGTTACATCTAAGATAAACAAAATGATGATGGTTTTTTCATAAATGGATATTTTTTAAACTTGAATACTCAGATAGTACGTCGCACTTCAATTTAATTATGAATTTCATTTATGAGTATGCCTTGGTATTTAACTTTTCAATCTTTATTCAAGATCTTTAAAATTATCCGAAATTCAAATTTAAAATAAATCAATTTCGGGAAAAATTTTCATCATCATTTTGTTTCTTTTAGAGAGAAGCAGACATTCTGCTCACTGCAATGCCTATGTCTTTCTAAATCTTAATGGTATTGCACTGGCAATTTTATATAAGCTACCTACATATCTGGCTTTGAAGTTATGGAAGAAAAATTTTGTTAGGTTTCGCACATGCGCAATAAAATATTATTTACTACGAATACTTAGAATTACTCAAATATTTAAAGAATTCGGGAAAATTTGCTTATTTTGTAAGAAACTCTTTGTATCTCCCAGTGCTTGCTATTTTTACGAAAATGCCGATAAGCAATGTGCATATTAAGCAAAACCAATGATGAAATTTGTAAATCATTATCAGCTTTCTGTGGAACGGGGTGATCCTGATTGTGTTTCTTTTTCATCAATTTCTGGTCGGTTCCCTAAATGCCCTCGTTACCGAATCTTCAAAGTAAAATGTGAGTTCAAGCCCATTCATCACATGGTCGAAGTTCAAGGGCAGTTAGTCTAGCCTTTACGAATAAATTCTAAAAATGTGAAAATCCGAAAGTGTTCGGAAACTTTTGATCATATAGGATATTTTTGGTACGAAAGATTTTTCAAATTTAATTCAGTTCTGTGGATCTGTTTTTGAACCATTAAACAGCGGAATGTTTCAATTGATGCATGATATCAGTGTTGTCAAACAGGTAAATTTAATCGATGTAGATAGAGAAAATATCGGTTTGCTTATTTTGTTTCAGGTTGCTGTATTATTGCTCCATTTTATTAGCCGAAAAATGGCTTATCTTGTTATATTCAAAGAAATTTTGTGCTGTGGGACGTTATGGTTATTCATGTCATTTTTATTGTGGTCGATAAGTTCGAGTAGTTCTGAAGAGCATTTTTTCTACAATGTTATAAATATATCTACAAATTGCATCGAGGGATATTCACGGAGGCATTTATTTCTGTCAATATATGTTATTTGTATCTAGTAAATTAAAATAAGAATTACAGGCTATTACAGATATTATTAATATTGTGACACTCATTCCAATTGCTTCAAATTCTGCTTCGATATGAAGAATTTACTACGAATTAGTAAAACCCAATGTTGTCGCCGAATGAAATGAATTTTAAGTAGATTAGGCTAATTAATGTAATTATAATAAATATGACACATATTTTAGATGCGTAACATTTTTCCATACAAAGGTTTTTATTTTGTAAAAGTTAAAAAAATAAATTTTTCTATAATTAATGGAAAAATAACCTGAATATTATGAATAAATTTTGAAATTTACAGATTCCATCCATAATTCTAACATATATAAATTTTTATATTCTAATTTTTACGTATTTCTATTGATTTTCGAATTTCAAGACGATAAAATATCTTTTCCTTAGCAAATTTAAAAAGCATTCTTTATATCAACTTACGATGTGTAACACATGATAATAACATTCCTTAAAATAAGATGGAAAACATGTTTCCTTAAGGGAAAAACCAATAAATATTTTTAATTCCATGGAAAAATATAATCTTAAAATTGAAACACTGCCGTAACTTTTAGACTTTCTTGACCTAAACTTAATTAAATTCCTTACAACAAACAACAAAAGGGAAATTTATGCGCATTTTAAAAGCACATCTTCCGGACTAATTTGCAACAGAAAACGAAGCAAAGTTATGACTCCGGGAAATTCGTTTTTGCTACTATACACCTATTGTGTGTAGCCGAAAGCCCTAATTTAGTGAACTTGAAAGGAAAGATAATATCACGCAGTGAGATGTAGGGCATAAAGGAAACAGTTTCATACTTTCCTTTTAATCAAATTCCCATATTGAGATGCAAAGTTGATTTATTCATGGCTCATCTTGTCTGAAAAAAAGTTAGATACGTGTCTTTTCTTCCTACAGTATCTTAATATATATTCTGCGTCAAATAATGGGTTTTTCTTTGTTTGACTAAATGTGTTTCCTGAGAAGTAACTGAGTGAGCAAAATAACAAATGTTTAAAAGTTGAATACTTTTGTTTATGACGTTTTACATTTTTTTTGTTCAACTGTCTAATTTAGTGCGCGCTATTGTTCCAAGATTAAATTTGCATAAATGCTGGAAGAAAATTAGAGAATCAATTTTTTAAAGTATGTTACTTTTATAATTTGATGGGCAATACTTTTAAGTAGCCATGGGTTTTGGCTATAAGCTTGGAGGTGCAGATTTTAATCTTGCAATCTCAGTTATGCATATTTGAACCACTTATATTTTTTACATACACCATATAAATGCCTTTTTTAAATAATTATTCTACAATTATAAGTTATTTTAAAAAATTATTTCTTAAATTTTTGACTTGAAGTAGTAAAGCTTTTAATCAATTAATTTTTAAACATTTTTCAAAATTAATTTTTAATTATTTTTTATATATTCCTAAAATTTTTAAAGCCTTTACAACTGCGAGCAGTAAAAATATTTTGCAGTGTAAGGGCAAAATAAATGCACATATAGGAAAATTATTTTTCATTTATTTATAAGAAAAACTGTTTTGTATAATTAAAAAAATATATATAAATGAAAATTATTTATTGATATTTTTAAAAATCAGTTGCAATTGAAATCTATACTTATTTTCTACTATTGAGAAAATTTTATTCGTTGAAATCATCAAAAATGTGTATAACATGTCCTGATTCATAATAAATCCTAAGAAAATATTTTAATTTTCAGTGTTAAAATACAGATTTTAGACTCTTTTGTAGGCATAGGATTGTTAAGGTGAAAAAATGATTAATTAATAATATTATGTCCATCTACAGGTGTGCTGTGAGATTTTAAAATTTGAATACTGTTATAGCGATGTAAATGTAAAAAGTTATTTTTGTGAAGTTAAACGAAAAAGTTCTTCTTTTTATCTGTCTGATTCAAAGCCAAGTCTTCTTAATGGATCGTTATTGTCTGTAGAGGGGAGGGGCAGAATAATATTGATGTCGAGGAGATATTCACGATGCCTTCTTCTTGAAGATTCTCGAGCAATTATAAACATAAAGAATTATCTGTCTCTCTCTCTGTACATATATATGTTATAATACAATGTTTGTATGTGCGATATTTAGACATAAAATATTTCACTTACATCCCTGAAATTTGGCACACAGGTAGTCCTGATGGTGACTCAATGCACCTCGAAGCCAGAATTTTATAATTTAATCATTAGTTGAGAATATTAGTTGCTCTGGAGCCAAACAGGAGCATCCCAAAATCCAGTTCTGACTACGTTCAAAGACAGAAAGGCTAGCTATTCGCCTTCGCCCATAACATAGTTGTAGGCAAAGTGCGAATTTTGGTGCTTTCCAAAACTTTTTGATGCGCAACACCATCCTATGTCTGTCTTACTTTTTCATTCATTTTCTGTCTTCTTATCTCTTTTTAACTTTTTCGCTGATAATCGAATTCTCAGAGTGGAGAAGTAAGTAAATAAGAATAAAAACGAAATACGAATTTTTTATACAATTTTAGTGAGTTCTACAACTCTACAACCCTAAAGGACGACTGCCTTTAAGTCTGCCTTTTTTATACGCACAACGCTGAGACCAAATTATTTAATATTATTGTCCAACATTACACCATTTTCCTGTTTTATGTTAAATTTTATTTTCTCAAGTTGTCCTTTTATTCTTTATCAAGTCAATAGTTGCAATTACCTGCCAATGAAATTGAGTAAGAGTATGGGTCATTGGTAAAGGTTTTCAATCCATGACGATTGGATGATGTACTGCTAGACAAATATTTGCATTTCGCAGTTTATCTATGCTGAATAAACTTTCATTTCTGCTATACACATCTCCATATAAATTTGTGAGGAGCCCCTTTAAATTTAAAAATTATATATCTCTGCGAGTTTTACTGATAGAATCGTGAAACTTTGTTTATGCATAGATGAGTGTAAGAGGAGCATTTTACTCATTGACACTTTTGCTATATGGGGAACGTATAAAAATTTAATTTTCTTAAATTTTATTTTCAAATTCTACAGAACAGAAACGTTTTCACATAAACTCTTACTTAATTTGATGAAATTTTGCAATTGGAACTATATGTCTATATGCAATATTTAAGGAAATAAATGCTTGTTCCAGTTTTTTGGGTGCACAACGTATACATACATGCATATATACGTACATACTTTGAGTTTTAAATATATATATAGAATCCCAATTTCTAGAAGAAATTTACTCACCACGTTAAATCCATTCTGTGTTAAACAATTAATATAGTGTGGAACATAAACAAAAAAAACACAAAAAACCTTACAATAAAAAAAAGAGAAATAAAGAGAAAAGAAAAGTTTGCGTCTCCTGATGTAGTGATTGCAGAGATTGCTGTTTTCGATTTTCGGTGATTGGTGATTGAAAACGGAAACTTCGTTAATCCCGCTCCTCAAAGTTTTATAATGGTAACTAAAAAGGCAAAAAATCATTTCAACTAGGTTTAAGGAGGAATGTAAAATATACTCAAGTGTTCTGAGAAATCGCCCGAGTTTAACAAAAGGACAGAAATACCTTTTTAAATTGATTTTTACTAATTACTGTTTGATTTTCTTATTTATTTTATAATTTTGAGGAAGCAAAATAAATTTTCAAACAAAAAGGGGTCGCAAATAATTACAATAGTACTGGAACACACAGCGGAATTCCTGATCCATATGAGTCGTACAGAGTAAAATCCCTAAATGAGAAATCATGAAGGAAATTGCGTAAGTGTTACTGCTCATCACAAAATGCAACTGTGTAAAAATATTGTTGCTTGAGTTCTTCCTTCTCTAATGAGATTTTTCTTGTGAATAAATTAACTAAAACCCACTATATTAGCCTGTTAAAAAATAGAGATTTTTTATTTTAATTATGGCTTAATTGTTAGTCTTTAATTTATATTTCTTTATTATATGTATTATGGCATCCAGAAATCAATTTTTCATCACAAGGAGGCGCCTCTTCTATGGAATCAAAATTTAATTAAATAATTGATTCATTGATAATTAAGTTATAAAAGTGTTAAAATAGTTTAATAAAATCAAAAATGCACAGGTGTTCAAAATTTCAAAGCTCTATCACATGAAGAAATGAGTGAAGAATCGATTACAAAATTCCATCTTTATAAACATGAAACCAAAAAAGTTAAATAAACTTATGAAAAAACAGCAATGCTTTACATTTTCTGAACAGGAAATATTTGAAATGGTATTTAAAACGTCGTGGTATGAAATAAGTTCATGGCACTAGGCGAAACGATTTTTGCCGGTTTCATGTTCACATAATTTAAAAGAAACATAGCTGAATCTACTGCGACAAATGAAACAGATCGATGCATCCTTTCTTTCCAAATTGAATTTTATCGGGTCCAGAGATCTTTATACAGGGAACATTTTCCGTTGCGGAGACCACATGTTAGACGTCAGGTAAACGACCGCTTTTGGTCATAAAACAACCTTAATATCCAGTTGATGGAGAAAGCAGTAGTTCACATAAAATTCTGACCTAAGAGAAAATGAAAAACAGAACATTAAATGGAAGGTGCCATAATTTCCCAATTGCATTCAGGTAGTCAAGCCATAAAAAGTCACACCCGACAGTTTTGACAAAAGGAAACCCTTGGGTTGTTTTTCAAAAAGTACATTAACTCTCCATTCCAGACACATGGGAATTCGTATTTGAAGGACAATTGCAAGATCCTGGGTTTTATAGCGATATGCTTTGAAATCTTTTTTAAATTCTTTAGTGGTTTTATGGTAGATTTTTTTTCTTTTACTGATCGGTAAATATCCGAATCTAAAAATAGGCCAGAATCTTAACCAAAAGAGAAAAAAAAGAGATTAGCACCTTCATTCAGAAACATTGTAGCATTATAATATCTCAGGCTGACTAGTCGTTCATATTATCGTCTGGATTGCTTGCATCAGCCGTTAAATCCGTGGGCATTTATGTTTGCATACAAATGTGACGTCATATAACACAATAAAAAGAACAGGTACATAAATAACACGGTTTAAATCTCTATCACAGCTAATATTTAAAAATACTTTGATCCGTTAACCATGAATATGAAGATATGCATAAGAAATTCAATTGAAATTTCTAGTAAATTAATATGGTTACATGGGTAATCTTACTGAAAAATAAAGAAGATAATTCAAAAATAATGCTATGAATACTTAATTTGAATATGCTGAACGCCTACTGTATAACATTCCAAGATTAGTGTCAAAGTGTATATTTTGAAAATGCTGTTGCCTATGCTGTGCATGTATCGTTACACACCATTATCTTTTTACCTTATAACATGCTGCAAAGTAAACAGCATTAATTTGATAATTATCTCCAGGGATGAATTAAGGCTACTTCCAAAACAGTAGACTTCTGGAAGTCATTCGTCAGACTCAAACTCACCGGAAGATATTTGCCAATGCACCACACCAAAACAAACAAGATCCGTTTCGGGAGGAAACTTTATTACCAACGGTAGTGCGAGTACTAAACGAATCGAGATCAAGCGTTTTCCTTCACCTTCTCCTAGTTACTTTCGTCATTTCTACGCATGTCTTGAGAAGTCGGCAAACCACTCATGAGTATTTGCTGAGTCATTCGGCACGCAAATAACTTGGTGCTTTCAGAAGACTTATTAAAGTTTGCATTGGATAGCATCTGCAGGTATTTTGTGGATTTTTAAAACTCGCTCTTCTCGAAAGTCAAGTATTTATGTTCACAGTTTTGGAATGAAGCAAGACTTTTCTAGCCATGGGAGAGTTTGATGGAATGTTGAGGTCATGTTTATCTGTCGTAGGTATTTGGTATGAAATAAAAAATCGAAAGTTAATTACGGGTGGAAAAGTTATCGAAATTTATTGTCTGGTGGTAGTGTTATTTTCGGAACTATAGAGCGGGGGCTCAAAACCCGACTGTACCAAATATCTACCGTGTTTGAGGGTCAGGTAAATGTTAAACAAGGTCTGATGCCTTCCCAGTGGTGTAGTGCGTAAGTTTCGAGATGTGACTATCGTCTTAGGTATCATCACCCTCATTTGACTCTGGTATCTCTCCATGAGTCGTCATGTATCTTCAAACAGGATGTTATAATAGAAATATTTGCTGTGTGTTGGTATTAGTTTTTTTGTGCCTGGTGCGCGTTGTGTATTGTTTTTGTTTGGGTTTTTATTGTGTTCAGTTCTGCATATTGTTTCTAACATTAAATAATTGTTTGATTTGTTATTGATATTCTGTATTTTATGCAAATGTTTTGAAAGAATTAATAAATGCTGCTTCCAGAAAAGCCCGACTATGCTGTAAAATCCTTTGGTTTGACGGGTTGTCTCTTTTGGGGCTGCAAAAATAAATAAATCAATTAAAAATAAGAAATCTGACCTTCGTAGCATAAAAAGTTGATTAAAGCACTGTATTTTTGGAATAAAATTATACATGGGAGAACATGACCAAATCCTTAATGTCCTGATTTGAAGATAAATTTGGATATTGGGAGGAAACCTTGTAACTCTGACATTTAATTTTATCGATCTCTAGACTTCTCAACAACGCTTAATTTAAGCCACAACAGCCTTCATACTGTATTAGACTCAAATACTCTGCATGTCCGCAGTGGATTGGTGCAGAGCATCATTTGCGTGGTAGCAGGTTCCCAGGAGTGAGACCCAATTCACCGATCCCAGATAGCAATTTTAGTTTGCAGCAAGCTTGCCACAAATTTGGCATGGCAAGAGTGCAAGTTTGCGACAAGTTTGCATGACAAGAGTGCAAGCTTGCAGTAAGCTTGCAGCAAGTTAACGAAAGCTCCGAAGTCACCATGAAACGAACTTGCAGCAAGCTTGCCGTGCAAACATATTGCAAATTATAGCAAAAACAGAGTACGAAGCACAACCCGCGATAGAACTCGCGACCTCCCGGTTCCGAAGCGGTGACGCTAACCATTGAGCCAGCTGAACTCTGAGAGGAGAGGATAGATTTCGCTAAAACATCGTTCGATGCGATTCGTATACGATTAAACTATTTTCTTGATTTCATTAATTTTTTGAGTTGAGAATATGATATGAAGTCAAAGAGAGAGCGATTTTCGCTAATAACTACATTTTGCTAGTAGAATAAATTATGAAATTAGAGTTCAAAAGTAATTACTTTAAAATGGGACAAAATGTATAAGTTATTATTTTTCAACAAACATTGACTGTTTTTTCGGTTTAATTTTGTTTATAAACGTTAAAATTTCAACATTAAGAAAAAGGCGATATAGTTTTCTTTAAAGTGCGAGTGTTATATTTAGTAGAAAGATGGAAAATGTTTCAAATTTTTTTTATAAAAAAGTTAGTTTTTTTACAAACTATCATTGATTTATTGAATTAATAAAAAGAAGGACGGTCTAGGAGATGCTATTAAAAATCGTTTTTTTTCAAAACAGAGACAAAGATAATTATCTCTTTGTGCTATCTTTGCATCAAGCTTGTTTTGCAAACTTGATGCAAATTTGCACTGCAAGGAGGTGGCGCTAGTTGTCACGGCGAACTTGCTACAAGTTCGCTTCAAGCTTGACGCGTCAAATTTTGCCATGACAAGGGAATATAAAGTCAAAATCAAACTTGCTGCAAACTTACGTGTTATCTGGGATGGTGCATCATTACAGGCAGTAATGAAGCGCGCGTAATCTATTTTCGTAATTCGGAAGTAGGGTCGCTCGGCTGAGGTTGAATTTTCTACAGAAAGATGCATAGTAAGATTTGTCCTGAATATGCTTGGTGTAGCTTCGGGTTATTGTATTAACAAAATAAACCATTAAAATGAAACCCATAACCACCACATACTTTCTAGATCTAATTAGAAAGCTTAAACTGTTCCATACAACCTTAATGTTATCGCATCACTAATCATTCGCTCAATATAAATTCTGCAAATTGTATTTTCTGAAATAACTTCCAAAAATATTTTCAAAAACATTACAACTACAATATTAGTTAAATATTAGAAGGATATTGAATGGACATAATTGTTTATTTTGTCCTAACTCGGCTTGTCCATCTGTCTATTCACATAGGTATTTTTTTATTTAGAAAATCACCTCGTAGTGCAAATATAATTCAACAGCTCTCACCGTTCTCACTGTCTTCAATAATAAATCACTATCTTCTAAATAACTGCGACCGTAGACCTCCAGAGGACGTTCATCACATGCTAGCTCATTAACAGATAATCGTCAAAACACCAAACCAATGCCATCAAGCTATATTTCAACTGAAATTTAAGCACCATCGAACGTGCGTGCTAATTAAGCGAATTGAAATCAATCATTTGAGCTTCTATTTCTCCCAGTAATTAATGAGCTATTTTCGCCATACCTATTCTTTCCCTGAGAAGTTTGCTAACCTCTGATGGTTATAATAATCGATTTGCTTGGATCCACAGCAAAATGTCATAATGCTAAAAGAGACTTCAAAAAATTCATTCTGGAAAGAATCCGCAGATACTTTATGGATATTTAAAGTTTCTTTTCTCTACGTGAAACAATGGAAACGTCAAGCAATTATAGCGGTTGTTTGAGATTTAGGATGAAAGGAGATTTACATGGTTTACTGAATTACGGAATAGGACGTCACCCTTATTTGTTTATGGGATTCATTGAATTTCTGTTTGCTGAAATGGAAAATTTGAAATTTAATGATAAATATTAATGGAAGAGGAATAAGGAGAAATCAGTGAGTGAGTATTTCATCTTTAATACAAGCTATCGAATGAAGTGAATACACAACATTAAAAGCGGTTTGCTTCCCTATTCTTGGTATACATTAAAATTTTGATAAGGAGACTTCTATCAATTCTGAATAAAATATAGATTTTAACTCTAATAAGGGCCTGAAGGAAAGCACAAAGTACACACTGAAAGAAGAGAACAAATCTAGAGTATACACTGAAGGGAAGCAGATATTAGGTTGCAAACTCGATTCTGCCGATTATCCTTCGTGACTGTGAGGTTGGTGTAAATTTAATCTCTCATCAGATGCGAAATATCCTTATAAAGGTGTGTATAGAAATTTGAGCAGATATATGTTTACAAATGGGTGTACTTGTCATCTATCCATGTTTCCCAATAACGAAAACAAATCCTAACTGCCTTTTTGTAAATTAAGCATGGGATATTTATCAAAAATATGTAAACAGTACCGATACTTTTTTTGCAGCGCTTTCAGCACATTAATCAATTTTAATCCTACCAGTCAAAATAATAGTCAACTTTTTGAAAGCCTCATATCTCAATATTCAGAACCAGTTCCTAAAAATATTATATTAGCCCTCTCTTAGGTCAGGGGAATCTCTCAGATTTCTTTGGTATACTTTGCGTTCCTCCATAGAACGTGTTTTCCGCCTTTGAGTTATCTTCTAGAAATTCGATGACGGGGGATCAACGAAATTTCGGTTTCAATGACATATTGCCAAAGACCAAAAACACAAATTCTGATCACTCAGATCGCAACATCCAAAATCGCAAGTTAGATTTCTCTCTTTATTACTTTTATTTTTTTATTTACAAATTTAAATTGTATGCTACGTTAATAGTTTAATACAATATGGATTTAATGTGATATATGATTTTTTTTTTTAAATCGAGAAAGTTTATCTGAAATCAGCGCGACCAATTGTAGTGCATTTCCTCCTAGTTTTACGATTTTAAAATTTAGGTATTTAATTATAAAAATTAAAGCTCAAGACATAGAAAGCAAAGAAATATATTGTAATCTAAAAAATGGTCCTGCTAAATATAAGTCAAATAATAAGTGTGCCAAACGGAGTGTTAATTTGTGAAAACGAAAATTAAGACAACATTATTTAAGCTTTATATTCTTCACTTCAAACATCAACAACTAATTACAATCCTTTCACAGCAAACCTCAAGAGAGTCAAGTTAGCATTTCTCCCTTGCGCAATCGCCACACGTCCCCAAGAACACGATTTCACGGCTAAGTGTGTTGATAAAGACCCTCTTCATCATTTGTTCCTCTGTACCCGAGACATTCATTTATCAAGCTGCAGTTTCGTGCATTCTCTTGAATCCCAAAGGAAGAAACAATAAAGAATCACTTTAGTTGTGTTGAACGGGCTTCATTCGGTGTAAAAGAGATAAGAGTTCATTTAAAGTTTGGAAATTAAACTGTGAACGAAAGCTTCTTTATTTCAAGGTCTCTAAAAATCCTTCAGTTTGAAAATCTCCTCCAAATGTACTCCAGATGGAATTTCAGAAAGTAAATACTTTAGTGTCTTAAGTATAATCAATTTTTAATTTTCTTTAATCTTTGCAGATAAACTAATAGTTAGTTGTATTCTACTGTTTAAATACAGAACAGCATTGTGTCGCTGAATTATATATGGGGAATGACTTTGAAAAAGATAGGGCTTCAATAGAAAAGCAAGTTTTTATACTTGGAAAATTCTCTTCTGTTTAGCCATTTGAAAAGATTCATAAGCATATAAAGGGTTTTATTAATGTTGAAATTATTCTTTGTAATTTTAAATGATTAAAGCGATTTAGATGAAAAGTTTAAAGATTGCGTTCATTCTTTTTCTGGTTACTGATTTGATGTTGATATAAAACGAAAGTAATGATGTTAAACAAAATATAAATCGCTTTTTCGCTTATAAACTAATCACCTAAGGAGAGAAAACAAACCTATGGTGTTATAAAAGCATGCTGACTAAAGGAAAAAGAAATTATACCGTTTACTGATGATTATTTCTGCCATTTATGCATTTTTTGGAAGCTTGAATTAATAAAACTCTCGAAGTACTTTTAGAAGGCAATATATTTTTAAAATAAAAAAAAATAATAAAAATATTAAATAACATAATCTTTTTAGTGAAGACCCGAAAATATTAACATTTACAGTTTAAATTATTTCTTTTTCTCAATTTATAATCTACATTTTATGATGAATATTTTAATTTAGTAACTTAATCAAAAATTTTAAAGTTTTTAATTAACGCAGCATAAACCGGAAATTTTACATATTTCGAGATATATTAGCGATTAAGCTTATCTTCGCCAAATTCAGCACCCATAACACATACAATTTATTCTAAACTTGAGTGATATACATGTTGTGAATAACATAAAAAAAATTGATGCAACGTCGCTAACCTCTGAAATCACGTTGAGGCCACATATAATCAGAAATTATCCATAACAAAACTGCTTTTTCTATACATAATTAACATTAAAATTTGTTTCATATTATACTGATTTTGTTTGGATTTCCATTTCTGTTCTGAAATCAATAAGAAATTGTGGTTAACTTCCATTCTTTAAATTGACAGGCTCAAATAGTGCACCAATAGATTTACATTATTGAATCATAATTAAAATGCAATTCACATTTCAAGAAATTTTTATGAACTTCTATGCAACAATTCCATGCTGTCTACTACACTGATTAAAAATGCAATTAACTATTTGGTCTAATCATAATAGAAATAGTATTAAGATTTTAAAGTAAATATTTATATTAGAAATGGATAATCAACGCGTAAGCAAAAGTAAATCAAAAATAATCCAGTCATTCAATTAAACTTTCAACAGCTAATCAAATATAACAGTATTATCAGAGTATGACGACAGATTAAAATACTACGAATTACTTTAAATAAAGCTCAATTTATTCGGAAAGTATAAACTTAGCAGGCAGTGTCATTTACCAGTTTGGTCATCAAAACTAATTTGCACACCAGAAAAGCTTTTGAAAGATATTTAACTAGAAAGATAAGAAATTCTGTCCCGGTTAAAGAGAAATTTGCACAAAGGTAATCAGAAAATAATCTTAAAAATTGTTGCTCGTCAAATCAGTTTTAATAGCTTTTGGATGGCAGAAAAAAATAGACAATACTTCCTGAGGATAAGGGGAAATATCAATCGTTTCATGGTGGAAAAAAATTCCGATAGACAAGATAGAATGTCGTAAAGTAAAAAGATGGAACGAGGAAGAAAAAATGATAAAAACACTGTGTTAGATGTAATATCATGAAATAGTTTTTTTACGATGATAGGGGTCGGTCGTTTGCTATTAGGGAGACATACGATGGTAATCGTTAGAGGAGTAATTACTCGGAAATGAACGAAAACCAGGTAAAGTTCAAATCATCAGCCTTAAAGTCATTCAGTTTATTCGATAGTAGAGATTAGAAAATAATGTTTAATGTTTTGCTAATGAAAATTTATTGCTCTGAATTTTTTTCTGGTTTATTTAGTTCTGGTTAAATCAATAAGATCAGCTGAATTTATTTTGTTCTCATGTTATATTCAAAAGTATTTTAACCATATATAGTATTCGTTGAAACATTAATACAATTATATATTCATCTTTTTCCCAAGTTTATTGCTTTGAGAATGTTTAGGTTCTAAAAGTAGACTTATGAAAATAAAAAGAAACTTTTTACTATGAAGATTTATGACAATACATACTTTAAAATTAATATTTTTCGTAAGAGTATATACAGGTTGATTTTCTTAAAAGTGACACTACTCAGAGCCATCTGTAACTCGAACTATCAGCTCAAATGCCATCAATTTTGGTAGGGAGACTAAAAACGACATGGAGAAAAAGATTCTGTACTAAAAAAAATAGATCCGAAAGTCGCCTATAGGGTGAAGCGTGGCGCTGTTGTCGTCTACACAACTGAAAATTAGACAAATGAATAACAAAGAAGAAATTTCAGTGCAAAACCGCTTTAATACAGCAAATAAACAGCCCCAAAGGGTTACAAGGATACAATTACAATTCACCATATTTTTTTTATTCAATAAGGAGAGGGCATGTGACGACCCTTTAATATGAATCATGGTCCCCACCTTTATCGTGGGCCACACATTGCATTCTTTAAACATAATTATCCATGTCCATTCTCCCCAGATCTAATTTTATGCCACTTTTTCCTGTGTGGTTATTTGAAGTCTAAGGTCTATCTTGGTGGGGTCCCGACGTTGACGACCTTAAAGGACAACATATTACGGACTGTGCTGAGCGCTCCTGGTTACATTTTACTTTCGGCCGTCGATAATGTTGTGTACAGGATGCAATGTGTGGTCCAGGAGAAGGGTGGTCCCATTGAACGATATCTGGTGCTATGGTGCATTGTAATTTGATCTCTATAACCCTTTGGGGCAGTTCATTTGCTGTATTAAAGCGGTTTTGCACTGAATTTTTTTCTTTGTTATTCACTTGTCTAATTATCAGCTGTGCAGACGACAACAACGCCACATTTCTCAATATCGGTTGTTTTCGGAACTAATTTTGTTTTATTACAGAATCTTTTCCCCGTGGCGTCTTTAGTCTCCCTACCAAATTTGGTGGAATTTGAGCTGATAGTTCGAGCTACAGATGGCTCTGAGTAGAGTCAGTTTTTAAAAAATCACCCTGTATTTTGAGGGAACTTAATTGAAACGATATTTCTTATATAAAAGGCGCCTGCTAAGTCGTTAACGCTCAGGAATGTGGGCGTGGCTACGTGCCAAAAGAGATTCAGACCAGACGCAGACAATCTGTCTGCAAATTAGCATACACGGATTCTGTGGTGATTTAATACCGAATATGAGTTATGGCAGGTTTTTTTCAGCTAAGTTCAGCAGTTTAATTTATTTTTCTTTTGTTGATTCATTGACGCGGAACTCCGTTAATATCAAATAGGAGTTATACCAGAATTACTTTATTTTCCTAATATAATCTTTCAGCATTTTTTTGTTTATTTTGTGTATTTTTTTCTCTGAGTGTTGGTAAACTGAATCTTTTACTAAATTATAGAATGTTCAAAGTATCCAACTAAAGTTATTGCTATTTGACAGGGGTTTATTTTGAAACGAGTTTAGCAGTTAGCTTTCTTTTTTATTTTAACATACGGGAGTCCGTTACGGTTTATGCTGATTCATTTATTCTCGCTTTGGGGATCAATTGGAGAATTTCTGAAGTCAGTGTGGAAAACCGTTAATTCAACGAATAATAAGTATTTTTAAGGTTTTTTACTAATTGTTTAATACAGTGTTCGTTATTAGTTCTTTTTTAGTGTTTAGTTTTGATTTGAGTGTTGGTAAACAATTTTTAAAGTTTTTTACTATTTGCTTTTAATCTAGGTTTCGTAATTAGTTCTTTAGAGATTAGTTTTGACTTGAGTATTGGTTAACAACTTCTAAGATTTTAAACTAAATGTTTTTAATCCAGTTTTCGTAATGAGGTTTGGTTTGATTGTTTAAAGTTTTTAACTAATTGTTTTAGATTCAGTTTTCGTAATTAGTTTTTATTAGAGTGCATTTTTTGTTTATTTATTTTGAGTAAGCTTTTTTTTCTCTGAATATTGGGAAACGTTATTTATACAGATTTTTTTACTTAATTATGAGATTTTCAAAATATCGTACGGACGTTATTGTTAAAATTTGCCAATGTGCATGTAATTTCGTATTACATCTTTCATGAGTGAATTTGTCTTGAGATATGGTTGGCGAGCTAAGAGCTCGTCTTAGACGTGCACAAATCTTCTAGTTTATGATAACGATAAAGGTTATTTATTCGAGTTATTTTCATTGTCAATGCAAAATGCATTAAAGATATTGAATTATTTCCACTTGAAAGGTTCTGATACGATGCGCAAGATATCTTGAACTACATTTCTATTTTTAAGCCATCAAATAGAAGAAGGTCTTATAACGATACATAATAAAAGATGTAGTCCAGGTGCATTTGATTGAAATAAACAGCAGAAAATAACAGTCAGTTTATGTTGTGAAAGCTCGAAGCATTGTTACTCCATCATAGCTGTCGAGGGCAATAGGCTTTGCTTTCTTGTATTCGCAGAATGTGATCTTCTGTAGAAAAATTCTTAAAAAATATAGTTGCGACCCGTTAAGTTAAATGAAGAAGAATGCTATTTAACAGCGATGATTGTTCCTTGCGATGCGATATTGGATTTTAATATAAGCATCATCTTTTCTTTATATAAATATATTCCTCTTCCGTAATTTTTATCTGTCAATAAAATTATTAAAAGTGGTTGGAAAGCTTCTGTGGCTTTGACAAAAAATAAACACTTTTAACTTAAAATAGTACTAAATTTTAAACCTGTTTCCATTTTTAATGTTCTTTAATTAGGTGCGATTGTTTATTTAATTCTCATTGGTAAATTGCAATGCTTAATAGAAAGCATCAAAAATTCATGTCGACATGAGATTTTTAGTTTTTGGAAAAATTTATTTGGATTTCTAGTCTGATTATTCATCAAAAATATTTGGACACAGGTTTCTGAAAAACAATTTAACATTTTTTCTATTCCATTACAACAACATAATATTTCAATATTGATTGTTCTGAAATTTGAAAGACGCAAAGATCTCTATTAATAACATTCATTAAGAAATTATTAATTAATGTTATAATATGCATTAAATTGTCAAAAATATCAAAAGGTCGCAGAAAAAGTAAAAGCATATAATTCGTAAAAAAGTAGATTAAATTTCATTCCTTCAGTCATTTTGCTGAAATTTTATTTTCTCTAAACTAAGTTTTAAAAAAGTTTAAAAATCACTTGGCATATCTTTTCAAACGTATTGTTTTTCTCTATTAATTACATTTCTAATTTGGAAAGGTGAACAAAATTTTAATAATATCACTTTAAATTCTATAATAAAAACATAATCAATAAAGAGGAATTTAATGACAACAAATTGATTAGTTGGAAAAGAAAACGCGAGATTTTATTTTTTAATGGATGAAAATTTTATTTTTTATTGGATATTTATT
>BGPR01000160.1:271251-422867 GCA_013235015.1 Araneus ventricosus | reverse complement strand
TGAAAATTTTATTTTTTATTGGATATTTATTTTTTAATGGATGAAAATTTTATTTTTTATTGGATATTTATTTTTTTAATGGATGAAAATTTTAATTTCGATCGCAAAGAAGAGATAATATATCTTTTCACAAGAAAGTGGAGTTGAGAAAAAATTGGAAGTCTGTAATATCAAGGGAGCGAGAGAAATTCGATTTAGGCAGTTCAGACAACTGAAATAAATATCTTCACGTGTTCCCTGAAGACCCCTCAGATGAAGACAACATTCGCCTATGGGATCACTAACTTAAGGGAACTGGCAGGTTGTTGGACGTGAAACGCTAAGAAAGGCCAACGGTTTCTGATGATGCTGAAGCTGTGCTTCTCCACATTTCCGAAACTCTTTGACATATTCATGCAGTGAAATTATCATGGATGTATTTTGTTTTGTTTTAGAACTATAGGAATCAGAACTCCCACCATGACTTTACGGGCACAATGTATTTTTCTTACTTTATACTAGCTTTGCTAGGGATTCAAATATTTTCATTATCATCCCAAACCCTTTTCTTTTTTTCTATACATTTTTTCACTAACTTTCCCCAACAAATGTAAATCGCCTTTGAATCATTCCTTGTTGAATTAAAACTTTCAAATCTAGCCTTTTTATAAGAAAATGCGAGAAGCTTGGAAAAAGATCTTCAATTTCAAACTTTTAAGCAATATGCAATAAATATATACAGTAAAACTTCCCTAAAGCGACCACCCTCCGTTCCGCGAAAAAACGGTCGTTAAGAGAGGTGGTCGCTTAAAGAAGTGTCAATAATAGATTACCAAAAGAATTTACCCAAAAATAGTATAGTACATTTACAAATTTTATAAATTAAAAAACACGAAAGACAATTATTTGTGTTGTTTATTGAATACTGCATTACACTGTAAAAAATATCCGTTTTTTTCCCGGACTTTTTCAGTATATTTGACGGTTTAAAGCTGTTTTGTTGACAAAACGGTTTTTCACCCTTTTCCGTTCCAGCCATAAACGGTTTAAAACCGTCAGTTCAAATTCTATTTTTCGTCATATGGTATTGCTTTCCGTATGATAACTTTCCATTTTCTTAATTGTAATTTTATTGCATTCATTTCATGTTTTTAATAGGGTTCCATCTCCGCTATTGTTTACACATGTTGCAGTAACCTGTTATCACTCATGAAAGCTAACCTTAAAACACGTGTTCTGGCAATAGTTGATTTTTACACCACTAGGTGGCGCCACTAGAGCTATAGTGACTTTAAAACTCAAATAGATCATTTTTACTTCACTTTTTGAAGTCTCCGGTGGTCTAGTGGTAAGAGCGGCTGCCTTTTATTTCTATGAATGCGGTTTCGATCCTCGGCTCGGAGGAGTTAGAAGTTTTTTCACCATCTTGCATCGAAATCGTCCAAGTAAGTTCAATTAAGAATTATATTAATTAAACTAATTGAAATTAATAATTAAGCCTTGATTAATTAATATTCTTAATTGATAATGCACATTTCAACTCGAACAGAAGGAGAAAAACAACTCAACGCAGTCGATGACGTCACTTACTTCGATGACTTAATTTTTACTTAGAAAACTTAATTTCATACGGTAAAAAACCGTTGTGACTACGGATTTACTTCGTAACTTTTACGGGAAAAACTTGTTTCTGTATTGCAAAAAACCGTTGTGCCTACGGATTTACTTCGTAACTTTTACGGTTTTGCACAACCAACCCAGCTGCCAGTTTAAAACCGTAAATTTTACGGGATTTTTTTTACAGTGTATATACGCACAACTACATACGTATATTTAAAATTTAAACTTTCTTAAAATATAAAAAAAATTCGCAATTTTTCCTTTTTTTTTTTTTGTTTTTGCGACATTACTTCTCTCTCTAGTTTATTTTTTATATCTGAAATAAGAGTGTTTATATAGAGATACGCATTCTCTCTACACCCCAAAACTTGAAGTTTTCCCATTCTTTACGAATCGTAATTTTATTTTTCAAAATTTTATTCATTTGGGTTTTCCAACAACCAAAAATGTCCGCCAACTTCTTCTCCGAATTTCCTTTTTCGTGTGACTCGATCACTTCAATGCGCTGCTCCAACGTTAAAATGACTCGTTTCTTAGACATGTTTAAAGCTCTGGCCTATACAAGAATTGCAACTGATCTGTACTGTCATTCCTGCTCTATACACACAAAACGCGATAACCAATGAGAGATTATCAGTAACGTGACTTTTCACTTGTAGTCCCTTCCTTGCACCTGTTGTCCAGTTCAGGGCACTAAACAATACGTCAAGGTCGCCCGTCCGGTTTTGAACGTGGATTTTGTTTGCAGGAAAGGGCAAGAAAATTTTCGGACAAGGGACCGGTCGCTTATAGAGGATTGTCTGGTCTCTCCTAGAGGACTTTTTAACATTGAGTATGCAGGGTAAAAAATCGGTGCCTTTAAATATTGGTCGTTGGAGGAGGGGGTCGCTTAATAGAGGAGGTCTCTCATAGAAATTTCACTGTGTATATATATATATATATAAAGAGCAATTTTATGAGTATGTATGTTCGCTTTTTTATTCTTTATTCACGCCCAAACCATTTCAGTTACAAGGAAATATAATAATACAGAGAACTAAATAAAAAAATTAAAACAGTGCAAGAAGCAACTGCCTTGAATATGCTTAAAAAGATTAATATATCAAGAGAAACAAATTAAAAATGCAAGAACTGAAAAATTAAACATGGGAAATATATCTTTTCTTGCGCTTATTTGAGTAATAATGGACAAAGAAGGAAAATAGGCAAAAAAAGCCCGAATTTACCACGTAAAATTAAATAAATAAAAATCTGATGCGAATTATAACAAGAAAATTACGGCGTTAGCTCATTCTTGTGCTACTCCATCACTGTGCGAAATTTGGTCTCTGTATATCAAATGATCTGGTCGTGTATAAGGAATAAAAAAATTTATAAAAAGAACATACTCATAAAATTGCTCTTTTGCATATATAGATAAACTCTGGCATTTTTAAAATACGAAAGCAATCGTAAAATTTCCATTTCCAAAGCAACATTTTTGGATTTCTTCAACAATTTTTCGTGAATCTGGATCTAAAATAATAAACTACAACGATTATGCAATGAAGAATGGTGATATAATGCTAAAAATACGACTTCGTCAAGTACTAAATAATTTCTGTTCCATAAACTCCTGTGACGGTTATGTCTCCAACAGCACTTGCAGAATGAAAATGTGTTATTACAGGGCCGAATCAGAACATTTCCCAAATGAGTAATAAATTAAATTATGTCGTTGAGCGCTATGAATTTCTTTTATTGTTGGCACTTTTTGTAATCGATTATCTTTGGAAAAGATTTTTTTAGCATTATGAAGATTCACATCATTTTTATGGCACAGTCATTGAGAAGTCTTCATATGTAATTACTCTAGTGTTTTATAAATGTATCGGCCAATTGTGACTTAAGTGATTCATGGAAGGTTTTATATCAGTCAAAAGGTATTTTATACGTCTAGAAAAGAAAAATATCTGATATTAGGTTTATTCCTACTAACGTTTACTGATACTGCGATATATATGTGATGAATAACGATATCGTTTCGCATAAAGCAACTGCTTTCAATAAAAGAAATTTATTATGGGTGAGTATGATATAAAGATGATTACGAAAAATCTGAAGCATTCTTTTTATATTTTACAAATGATAGCTATGAAATCTAGGTTTTTATGCAAATGTCTTATGATACGATGATAATGTGTTCCATGAATGGTTAGTTTAGTTAAATTAGTTTTATTTACGTTCTTTTCTGAAGCAACAAGAGGGCTATTTTGGGATATACCTCGTAATTTCCAAATTTGGTCAGGTGAAGAAGGCGAAATCTGTACGAATGCTAGGAACTATTTCATAATAAAATAGTTTTTATTTGTTTTTTACAGACGTCGGAGGGATATATAAAAATAACTCGACATTTCTTAAAGAAAACGCATGCTATATAGAATTAACAACTTTGTACTGCGCAAAAAATAATGTGTTGTAATTTTCTGTTTTGTACATAATCTGTAATGGCATTCTTATGTAAATAAAGGATAAAAAATTTTAAGTATGGTTTTCTATGAAAAAAACTTGATCTTTATCAATTTCAGTAATTCTCTCAATAAATTTTTGAAGTACTCCAAATAAGAGGAAAGAATCATAACGCATTGAGTCTATGCTTTTTTCAATCTACGAATGAGAGATAGAGATAAATCTGTGAACTCAACATACAGTGCTAATGAAAATTTCTACTTAATTTTTTTTACTTAAGTTACTATACGATGTAAGGCTGCAAGGAAAGTATATTCAAAAGTTATATCTGAATGATTTAAATATATGTAATTTATTTTTATTAGTGTATTAATTGTTTCTAATGTCCATTTGGAAAATGAAATGATTCATTATTAAAAGATTAACCATGCCAAAAATTTCAAAACTTTTTGAGTAATTTAGAAATATCTTAATCTTAAATTTTAACTGTTTTTTAAAAGATATATAGGGATAAGAGGAATATATATAAAAAATAACTCAATATTTCTTGAAGCAAATGCCTGCTATATAGAATTGAACAACTTTGTACTATACAAATAGTTAAACTATTGTAGTTTTCAGTTTTGTTACATAATCTGTAATGGCATTCTTATGTTATTAAATGATAAACAATTTTAATTATAGTCGTCCGTGAAAAAAGATTTTATCAATTTCATTAATTGTTTCAATAAACCATGCCAACAATTTCAAGAATTTTTCAATAATATTAAACTACTTTGTATAGGTATCTGAATTTTAAGCTTGAAAAATACATTTAAATCTGGATAACTACGCAACTTAATATAGTCAATAAAAACTGAATTCGTATGCATACGATGAGTAAAAGAGTACAGAGAACTTCATGCGCAGAAAAGAAAAATAACGAACAATGATAAATATTTTTATAATCACAGTTAGTTGAGAGATTGAAATTCCAACGATATGGTTTCGTTAGGTCTATTATGTATATCAAAACTCAATTTAGTAGCTAACAGAAATCATTGAGGAAAAATTTATACTCATTTTAAAAGCTCGTCTTCCGAACTAATTTGCAGCAGACGAAGACCAAATTATGTCTTCTACATTTTTTTTTATTTTTCTTCGAGTATACGCCTATTGTGCATAGGTAAAAGTCTTAATTTAGAGGAATTTTAAGGAAAAAAATATCGCTGTCAGACGTAGGGGAAAAGGAAAGGAATCTCCCCTTTCTTTTCTCCCCTGTAATCAAATTCTCTTGTTGCTGTTATTAAGAGGCAGAGTTGATTTATTCACAATTCAACTTATTCGAACATTGGACGATTTTTTCATCCGGTATAAATATTCTAGCTAAGACAAGTTCAAGGTTTCGCTTTGTTTGAATAATTGTGAATATCATGTTTTCTAGTAATCAAATAAAATTCATGTTTTTGCTAATGATGTAGATATCATTTTTGCTGTTTATGTCATTTAGACATAATGCTATTCAAGAGCAAATATATGGAAGATTAGTAGAGAATATGTATAACAGCTTAAACTTTTTAATAACATGAACTTATATCTCTTCATCCTTGCAGACTTTTATTTCGAACCACTCTTGACCCTTTTGCCTGACCTTTGATGGCTACTACAGGCTGCGTTGATGAAATGGAAAGGTCATATTGAAAACGTTCCCAATCTCTTCTCAATTTTAAGAGTTTACACAAAAGTTTTAATTTTAAGGAACAAGTGCGCCATCATCTTTGATCAATTTATCCTTAACCTGGTGAAACGTGTACTTTTGCTCTGCCTTATCTTTTACATTGAAAAAGCAACAAATCAGAGACAAATGATAACAACAAATGAAATGCTTCCAAAAATAATTTGCATAACACTCAACACATTTTATTGAACTGCAATCCTGACATTCATCACAGCTGTTGCTAATTTTCACCTCGAACACTGCGGGAATATAAAAATAAAGGGAATTTATATTAACTGATGTAAGCAATGCAGGTGATAGAAGACGAAACCTTTCTTTAGTTGGCCAAATGATGACAATTCTTAAATCAATGATTGGAGAGATGACTATAGAACGGCACATTGTTTTAAGGTTGGAAACGGGCGAAATGCAGGTATTATCCATTACCCGTGCCCATGGTGGCAACAGATAGGAACATAATTAAAACTCTTCAATTCTACCAATATCACTTTGCGGTTCGTGAAGGCTTCAACATTCTACAACAAATTGTATGCTTTTCGAACAGAATATATT
This sequence comes from Araneus ventricosus, assembly GCA_013235015.1. Taxonomy (NCBI): domain Eukaryota; kingdom Metazoa; phylum Arthropoda; class Arachnida; order Araneae; family Araneidae; genus Araneus; species Araneus ventricosus. The sequence goes on along the minus strand of BGPR01000160.1, from coordinate 416,551 downwards.
TTATTCTTTCTTAAATGCTGAACACAATCATTTAAACTTTAAGCATTTGCAATCGTTTATTTTTGAAACTTTTTATGTTCGTATAGGGTCAGGCAAATCAGGGCAATCTAGTATCATGAATTCTTACACTAGAACAATAGGAACCAGTAGTCAAAAGATGTCATTTATCTAGAAAATTATATAAATCTGTTAAAAATTATGTTGTGTATGCGAAAAAGGCAATTAATTTGCAACTTTGTATTGTGTAGTTAAGATAATAATTTTGGTGTAAGAACTTAGTATTCAATCGGCTAAGTTGTAATTTTTATTAAAACACAAAAATTGCAAACTATTTTTTTAAACATTACTTTTTCTGACTTACCTCAAAAATTCTAAATTTAATGAATGACAAATGTTTCTCCCTGAAAATATGTCTCATTTCACGTTTCAACTTAAAATATATAAGATAAATTCAAGGGATTTCCGAAAAATGTGGTTCCTTCCTTTCAGACATTTTATTATGGAAATGTCACCGGAGACTCAGAATACTTGACTTTTTGATTTCTAGCTAAATCTTTCTAAAGGTTTATAGAACAGAGAAATCATTTTCTGGTTTGAGTTTCGATAAGCAGGAGATTTCATAGAATAGACATTTATAAGCATATTTCAAAATGATCTCAGACGGAAAAAATATCAAGCCACATCTAGCTTATATAATGGCATTTATGAGATTTATTCTGGTTCTCCAAGAAAATACAGCTAGGTTTTAGTCTCCTTAATAGTTTTTTTGCTGCTTAGTTATTCTACAGATCATTTTAAATTCATTTTGGGAGTTTATCTTTAAGTACTATTCATTGGTTTTAAATTAGCGCTTTTTAAATTTATCTACGTTTAATTGACTCTTCGTTTTAACTCGAACGTTCAGCATTTTTTCTGTCTGTAAATTTGTTACTCAATCACGGCCAAACGCGTAGTTCGATTTTATTCAGGAATGTTCCTTGGAGCAATAAAAAACTGTGTATATATAAGGATTATTTTTTGAATTCGTTTCAAAATTATAGCCGTTTAACTGATTTCAACGTTTTGGCAAATCAATGGCGATTTTGGAACTTTAAAGCATTTGAATAATTTTGGTAAAGGTGAGACATGCAATTTTGTTAATACCTATAAAAGCAGAGTTTTAATTGTAATTTTGGTAATATGATAAAAGTAGATATTTAGTAGTAAATCTATTAATACTGGTAAAATGTAATTTAAATTGTAATTTTGTTAATGCTGATTAAAGCAAAGATTTGTGCAAATAATTCGCATTGAAAAAAAATTAAAAGAGTTAGATCATAGTACCAGATTGAGAGTTGTTGTTTTTCCTGTTTAGTTCCATTTAATGTTTATTTCACTTTTCGTGAAAGGTTTGACAACGATTTTACCAAGCGGTTCATGTTATAAAAATTTGAAGAAGATTGTTATTTGCGTAACGTTTTTTTTTTCTTCTTCTTTTTTTGCGTATTTATCCGGACAATTTTCATATAGTCATGATAAATACCAATCCCAGTATTTCATCCAGATACTTCATCCATCTTCACGTGGCTTTGCCGCTGTTAAGGTTATGATAGTGAAACTTGCTTTCTTGGAAATTAATATCTTATAAGAATTTTATTTAAATTGATTTTCATTGCTTTGATGAAATATGTTATCACACTGGCTTCTGCATCTGTTTTTCAAGTTTTTTTTTATTTCTTTGGGTGTAAAATGTGTACATAAATTTACTGTGTAATATTGTACATTGATTTAAAACATAACTTTGTAAGACAGTGCACACATGGGTACAAAGAAGATACCTCCACGAGAGTCAAATTATTATGTCCGGTATATCTGCAAAAAAGTCAGTCTTCATACTAAATGACAACATTGGTTAAACTTTTAAAGACTGCGATATAGGAAGGAAAATAAATAATAAGGAATATAAAATCTGCGATAAAGGAATAGGAAATCTTTATTTTTTTATTTGGGGAAGGGGGCGAGTTCTACTGTTCACAAAACTACCCGTGTAAGCAACTAAGCTTGCATTAGACGTAGCAACAGCAATAATGCACAACAGTAATCCATTATTACAGTTTTTCATGGTAAATTTGAACGGATAAATTTATGAATGTGATGAAGTTCGAAATTTAAGTTGGCGGCATTTGACGATTTTTCATCAAGCTGATTCATTTTGTTAATAACTGGCATTCAGTAATTAAATATGGCTTTTTGCTACCAAAACCTTCACTTGATATTATATATATAACTATATTTTTGGTTTCACTTAATCTCAATTTCATGTTATTGTCTTTTTTATAACTATTAATTCTTTAACTTTTAAAACCGCTCCTCATATACTTTCATCCTTTCTTCCACTCTACGGATAACAGAGTTTTTACTAAGGCATTAACATATTTTTTTATCGGCTGAAATAAAAATAGCACATATTGTTTCATCAGTTTGACAAAACCTGACGAATTCTTGCCCCATTTGGCTTCAAAAATGATTTCTGTGACGCAGAAATATGGTCTAATCTCAAACTATAGCCTCTTTTCACAGTCTGTCATGACTTTTTGAATAATTTCATTGAAAATACATAATTTAAAATAGCCGAAAGCTTTTATGACACTTTAAAACTGCCTTTCATCTCTCCTGTCGACTGCGCCAATGTGGTGTTCGATGGTTCGTTTCAAATGAAAAATCTGGGTTGCAAGCTAAATCCTTTATTTAAACTTCTTTCACAATTTTGAAATTTTCCACAAATGGTTTCTTATTCTCTTCAATGAGAAATATATATGTATATTACATGTAGTTCTATCCTCCTCAGCGAGGAATAAAATACCAAAATAGCTATCGCGCACAGCAATCGAAAAATCACTTCGCTCCTTTCTCTCCCAAAATATCTCTGTCCCTCGCTTGCGGTGGCCGGTCCGATCCGAAGTTCACAGGCACCTCTGGGTTCAATGCCCTCTATCGGCCTTAAAAGAGATGTCTCCCAGCTCTGCGCGATAACCGCTAAGTTAAACGATCTGGAGCCCCTAAGTACTACACTGATCTTATTTAAGAGCACAAATTATATTGTTTTAAGATAATGAGGAATTAAGTATTTTATTAATATTTGTCAAAGCCATCTGTACTGTAGCTTATATTTAAAACCGCTATAAAACATTAGATCTAGCACAAAGAACAAATATTTTATCTGCTTAAAAGTTTTAAACAAAAGATCAATAGCAAATCTGCCATTGTTTATAATAATTTCATTGGGATTTGAACTTTCGTTGCAAGTGTCCAGATCATATCAAAAGATTCTGACCTCTTTTATGGATATTTTCATTCAATAACTTTAAGAATCATATACATTTTCGCTATTGAGAAGAATAATATGCTCCAATATTATTAGTAAATTCTTGTATTTTCATCTGGGAAATACTTAGATGTTTAAAAATATCAAACATTTCAAGGTATATAGGATGCAAGATAAGTTCATAATTTTCTCTTTTTGGAGAAATCTTGTCCTTAAAAAATACCACAACTGATTACAGAAAAGCACTGCAAAAATATATAAATAAACATTTATTTCTATATGCCGTTTTCCGATTTTATATGCGACCCCCGATGCTCCAAATTTATCGATTAGCAATCTTAACTTCTATCAGAAATATTAAAAGTCATTATTTTATGAAATGCATTAAAAATATTGAATCTGAAATTTAATATTGAAACTTAACTGAAGGGAAATAATTATAATTTTTTTAAAGTTTTTTCACATAGGAATGCTTAATTTCTTTATTTTGAAACATTCAATTTATTAGTCTTTTGTTGCTAGAAACTCTCGCAGAAATGCGCGTAAAAAGTTTAATTTTAATTTTGTTTCAAAAGATTTCAAGCAGTGATTTCAAATTTACAATGTATTGGGATATACCAGACACATGGTTTCTACCTAATCTCAGCCACAAAATTTTATGAACTCCGAAAATTAGAAATATACTATTTCAGATCTCTTACCTTTTGAATAGTGGAAATTCGTACGATAAAGAAATATGCGAATAAAAAATATTTCGGTCAGGCAAATGGCTTTAAACACTTCTAAAATGACAAATACTCCTTGCCGATACCGGTATTCAATTTTTCAGATATTTTGATTAAGATTCTGTCTTATTTTCGGATGAAAGCCTTTGTCGTGTAAAAGAAATCCGCTATAAAATCCGAAAAGAATTTAAGATAAGTTCTTAAGCATATCGCTATAAAATACCAATACTGGTCATTTTCTTCAAATACGACTTCCAGGTGTCTGAAATGGAGAGTAAATGTTCTTTGCTAGGAACAGCCCAACGACTTTCTTTTGTCAAAATTGTTCGGTTTGATTTTTTATGGCTTGACCACCAGACAGCAGTTGAGAATTATGGTCACCTTCCATTTAATGTTCTGTTTTTCGACTTTCTCTTGGGCTAGAGTTTTATGCTTTCTCCATCAACTGGATAGTAAGGATGTTTTATGATCAAAACCGGTCGTTTACCTGACGCCTAACATGTGGTCTCCGGAGCGGAAAATGTTCTCTCTATAAAGATCCTTGGACCCAATGAAATTTGGTTCGAAAAGAAGGAATGTATCGATCTGTTTAGTTTTTCACCGAAAACTAATTTATATGTTTGTTTTAACATCAAACATATAATTAAAGTTTTCTTGCTTATGTATATGAAGTTATTTCAAAGCTTGTCGGTTTAAAATCAACTCGTTTCCTGTTTAAAAATATACGACACACTGTCAGTTTTCCTTTTCGCAATTGATTACTTGATTACTACTTTTAAAAAGGTAAGTGACAGTAAGAAACGTTGTCTACGATGGAAATGTGTAGAATGAAATTACAACATATCTTTTATCAAAGGAGTTATGAAACCTTTTGTATTTTGAAAAAAATACAATAATGCAAATAAAAATATATAATTTTATTAAATATTATTAAATTTACCTTTATTCTTTCATAGAAGCAAACAGTTTTATGAAAAAAATAATATGAATAATTTTGATATGCATTTGCTGCGTTCACAGTGATTTTGCTGAAGAAAAAATATACAAAATGCCAGAGTAAATTCTATTTTTTTATTATTTTAGAAATATACAGATAATGAAAAAGAAATAGTATATTGTCTATTGAATATATTAGCTACAGTAGCATTATGGCTTAGTTTGCTCGTGAAAATGAATAAAAAATTCGCATTGGAAACTAAAGAACAGTCTTTAAGTCTTCAAATTAAAAAAAAATGTCTTCAAAGATTACTGTATCGTTTTAGAAACTGCAGGCACTTTTTACATTTTAATTTAGGGTTTTAAAAACAGAAGAAGTACTGCAGCAAGTAGCTTGAAAGCTAAATTTAAGTTGTATAGAGTAACTTGTAAGAAACTTAAGTCTTCGCTTTTCATTTATCATATCACACAAATCTATGAAACATTTGAATTTCATGTTTATTTATTACTGTCTCTTCCCTATTAAAGCTTTCTCTGACGAGAAAATAATAGTTTCACACAAAATCAAAGCTTAGAAATCCTACGTCACCACCTTAAAATATTTCTAAGCACTGTGAGTGAGATGAGTAAATTTTTGTCGCATCTGTTCACAAAAATTAAAGTGAATGAATATTTCCATGGTATTAAATTGAATTTGGAAGAAAGCATCTTTATTGGTGATTTATATTTATTTGAAATCAAATTCCATATTCATTCTTCAACAAAGATAGTTTGATTAGCAACAATTGCGCAAATCAAAATTAGAACATTCCGTTTGGATCAGATATATAACACAATATGAAATATTTTAGACAACTTTAAAAAATAAAAATGTTTTAATGATCATATCAGTGCTAATCAGTACTCAGATCATATCAGTACTAATTTCATACGTTTTAATGCAAAAGTAGTTAATATTGAATGAAGGATTTTAAGCCAATCCAGACTTTAAACCTAGTATTGTAACTCTTATTAACTTAGATATCTCCTACAGATGGACGAATTAATTTGAATTATATGAATGATGTTTTTTCTTTGATAAGCTACATATATGCATCAAATAGTTCACATTATCAAGATACTTGTAAAACGTTACGAAACATGAAATGGCGTGAAATATTTTGGTCGTGATTAATTCAAATTAACTAACAAGATTAATATTTTTTCCAATTAACAAACATGATCAAAAAAAATTCCAGTTTTACTTCTAATATCTGAAATGTTTTAGTTCTGGCCAATCATAAAACAAAACTCATTTGCTTTTCAACGGTATTCCAAGTGCATTAAAAACCTTTTTCGCCCTAGCGTATTTTTCTTCCTGGAATTATGTGGAATCGCATACACTTCTGAAATTGTGGGCGGAGGCTTAGCAATGAATTTCTGCCGCTTGTACCTTATTCAGATTTACCATGTGATCGCACATAATCTGATCAAAGTGTCCCTAATTGTGTCAGAGGAGCAGAAATGTATATTGTGTCATCAAAATTTTATTTTAATTTGACTCTAAAGCGCTCTTTTATAAGAATTTGAGAAAAGCTAACAGAGTGGTAATTTCTTACATATTATTAGAATGTGCCTCAAACCAATCACCAGGGAATTCCTATCAGAAGTCATTAGAGAGCCATAGAAATAGCAGGAATTCAGATGCATGTTTCTGTTTTAATTAGAAACACTTAAATAGGTGTAAATATTTGCATTTCATAATTAGATATATTGGGTACTATTATAATATTCGTTTAAAGATTCTAAGCATAAAACAACGGGGAGATTCATCAGTTCTAATCACTTAAGAGATTTTTGTGATATAAACAATTTTTTGCTTAATAAATGCGGTTTCGCATTTCACCTTTTTGTAATTCTGTTTTGGAATTTATCGCAATCGAAAATTTTCACCTCTTCCCGCGTTTTGCAATGACGCATAATTAGCAGTCGTTCTTCTATAGATATTGGTTTTTCGAAGCCTATAAAGTTACGGCATTAACTGATTGATAGGCAATCTTACCTATTACTTGTAATCATTTAGCACCTCTACATTTTTCATCTGAAATTATGGCTCTTGAAGTTTTCAGACGATTACTTTAAATGGGATTTATTCATCAGAAACCTTTACTCCATATATACTCATGAATTACAAACGTCCCAGTTTTCCAAGATAACCGCAGTTCAGTTACACTGATTTATTTCTCTCTTCCTACATTTATTTCATGCACTAATATTTATCCCAATATTGTAGAACACTTTTACACTAGTTTGAAAGTTAAGTTGGGAAAGTTACATTTATATCTTTACTGTAGGAACAGGTAACATCAGCTTGTAACTTGTTATAACTTGAAAATTTTGAAGCCTTACTTTTCTAATTAAAATCACCATACAAAGAAGCCGAAGTATTTTCAGGATAATTTATGCGTATTAAAGTATAACTTCGAGAACTCTCTGCCATCTCGAGCAGTATATCTATCAATTCAACAAGTGCAAGTACCTCCCAAATTAATCAGAAACTTTAGATTGCGGAAACTCGAGAATGTTTAACTTTCATATTCTAGAAGGAACTTCTTGATTAAATATCACTTGGTATATTTAACTAACTGCCGTTTGTTTAGCGTTTCAAATAAAGAAGTCTAATATGAGTTCATTTGTTAGAACCGTGTAGAGAAGGATTTCAGAGATTTAACTACACTGAAACTATTCTAAATATGATGAATTTTCTTGTGATGCATTGAAGCTTCATAAAAAATTACAAATAACGGTCAACTTTTTTGATATATAACTGTTCTTATAATATATCATAACTGAGATATTCTGATCTTCACTAAATAAAATGAAAGAGAAATAAATCTTTTATCTAAACTTCAAAATAACACTAAGTATTTTATTAATAAATGTTTGAAGAAAATAAATATTTATTAACCTTTCCTATAATAATTGACTTTTAAAACGTCTGCAATAGACAATAATTGAGAAAATCAGTACCAAAATTATTGAAATGCGCAACATATCCAAAAAAAGTTCTGACCTCTTGAGGTATATATAAAGAAATATTTATAATATTTATTATTTTAAGCACTTTTTATTTATTATTATCATTATTATTATTGTCAACTTCAGAAATTTCTATAAAATTCAATTATTTCACATTGTTAGGCAATTAATTTAAGGCAACACTGTTTTTACTAAAGCAAGTTTTAAGACAATATTATTTTTATCAAAGTAGTTTTTGAAAGAATTAAAAAAATAATGAATTGAACAAAAATTATTTAATTGAAGATAACTATTAATCTGCTGCACGATAAGCACATTCTTGAATATTAATAATTATGAATACATGAAGTGTATTAACAAACTTTCAACTGCATTTATCTCAACAGCCAAAACTTGCACAAAACCAGTAAATCTATTGTTTTGCAAAGTCAATAAATTGATTAAAAATTATTCTCTGTAAGCAATTCTCAATCAATACTTAGCAGCTTATCTAGTCCATTTACAATCCTGTTTGTACTTCTCCGTTTTCTAAACGTCTCACGTCCCACAACAAAAAGATTTCACATCTTTCTCTGTCTCATTTCTTTCTTTGCACCTGCTTTATCAATGTATCAACTACAGTCTTGTGCGTTATCTTAAATTCCAAACGAAGAAACAGTAAAGAATTACTATTGAATGAGCTTCACACGGTGCAACAGAGATAAGAGTTCATTTAAAGTTTGCAAATTAAAGTGTGAAGGAAAGCTTCTTTATTTAGTCTCTAAGAGTCGATCAGCTTGAAACTCTTCATCCGAATGTACTCCAAAAAAGTATGTTTCGAAGTAAATGCTTGGTAGTGTCTTAAGTATAAGTTATTTTTACTTTTAAATACTCTTACTTTTTAAGTTTGTTGAAAACTAGTAGCTAGTTGTTATTTATTGTTAAAATAATATTTAATATCAAAGCAAAAGATGACCAACATTTTTCAAGAATAGAGGTGAAAAGTTGGGGTTTTAAAAATGGCAATAAAAAATTATTCTTTAAAACTGTTACTAAAATAATACTTTGCCACGGATTAATAATATGGATGCAAAAATACCACTGAGAAAAAGAATAGAAAACTATCCTCAATTCAACGAAGATTTCTCCTTGATATACCATCACTTCATCAGATACACTACATTCAACTTAGAAATTCAAGTAAGTTAAGGATCTTATCAACAATTCCAATCAACAAATTCCACCTTCACAGACAGATCAAAGGCAGGCGAGGGAATCAGAAGAGCCTTTAGCATTTTAGTTGATAAAAGTGAATGCTCAAACGAATAGATGGGCAAACTGTCCTTAGAAAATAATAATTTTCAAGCAGAATTCCTATACCATATTGAAGCAATCTCCACCACCGTGAAAGTGCTACCATAGTCAAAATTTGGACAGACATATATCTTGACCTTCGAGCTATTCACAACCATCTCACACACCATCCTACATACCAACTATTTTAATGTAAAAGTATGTTAAAGGCCTCATAGGCCATGTAAATTATGTTTAAAAAAGTAAGCAACGTAGATAAGGTAGTGCAAACACAATTAACTAATTGGAACAAGCATATAATTAATGTTACGACTTTTGCAAAAAATATTTATGTTAAAATTAATTAATGCAAATTTAAAGAAAAAAACCAATAAAGGAATCATTAAACGATTCACACATTCAATTGCTTTTTCAAAAGTTAATCAAACCCATTAGTATTATGACGGAGTATAATATCAAATTAAAATAACAAGCAGTGTGTGAAATAAAGGTTTATGTAATTGAGGAGTATAAACTTAATAGCCAGTGTCATCTACCCTGTCGGTAGCCAAACTCCTAATTTACACAACAGAAAATCCTTTGAAAATCTTTCAGCAACTCGATAAGAAACTCAGTCACATTTAATGCTAAAATGTAAACGAAGGGAATCACAAAATAACTTTTTTTTACCACGGTGGGTCTCTTAAAAATTGTTCGACGTCAAATCAATTTTTACATCTCAACCTTCTTTCCAAGCAGAAAAAGTAGAAAATACTTGCATAGGATGAGATGTAAATGACCATCTTTTCGAGGCGAAAACTGCTTTCGTTAGACTGGCTAGAATGTCGTAATATAAGCAAATGGGACGAGAGAGAAAAGAATGACAAAAATCTCTTGTGAAAAATAATGCCGTGACATGGTTTTAGGTTTCAGTAATGATGATAAGGTTCAATCGTTTGTTATTAGGGAGACATACGAAAGCACTCGTTAGAGGAGTAATTACATAAAATTGAATGAATATCAAGTAAAGTTCAAATCGTCAGACTTAAAACCATTCATATTGTTCGATAGTACTAAATAGACTGTTATTATTAATGTTTTGCTAATGAAAACTTATTATTCTATAACTTTTCTGTTTTAGTAAGTTATGATTATATCAGTTAGATCATTCGAATTTATTTTCTCCTTCTTTTTGAGAAACATCTGTATCTAACCAGATAAATGACATGATACAGAAAGTATTCTTCGGAACTTTTACATTTATCGGTACTTTCTTGTTTCTTACAAGAAATTTCTCTACATTCTGTGTCGCATGCTTCTTCAATCAAACATGTCTATGATTTTCTACGATTTTTTGTGATATTTTACCTAGAATTTGATTAGAATTGAGTTTGTAATACTTTTATTTCTCTTCCTTTTCATAAACATACAAATTATTTAGTTTCAAGAAATTCTACATGTCACTTTTCATTTATAAAAATAAAATAATTGTAGATCGATGTCCTTTATTAATTTTTTCCCTTGTATATGGGCTGTGTATCTTCCACAATGCATTTTTCTTTCTAATTTTTCGTCATTTAAGTACAAAGATAATTAAGAAATATCTCCTTGATTTAAAACATTTCACTAATTTTCTTCTAAGTGATAATTTGAATTGTGCTTTGTTTTAATCATCATTAATTAACAGTTCCTGTTATTATTTATTAATTTTTTTCTATTTCAGATTCACCCAAAATTTATCTGCCCAAATAACTAGACGCGTGACAAAATTTTTTCTAAGAGAGAAATATTATTTTAGGACAGGAAGTTCTGCATGAAATCTTTTATAGGATTACACATATTAAACATAAAGCTAATGATTTTAGCTAAAGTATATATTTTAAACAATACCTTAATTGAGATATTCATATATATAACCTTAAGTAGGAACATATTATGCCTGTATAAAGTCTTTAAAATAGTATTAAGAAAATATATTTTCTCAAATTAATAATCTTAGAATATTTATCGTCGAAATGCAATTTAAATAATTTGTTTAATTTATAAGTGTACATGGGTGTTTAGGATGTCCAGCTTTCATAAAATTCAATATTACTGTTCGAAGATCCTAGCATAAAAAATATCAGTTTGTGCAAGGACTCTCATCATTTAGCTTCGCTTAGAGAGCAACCAAAATTCACCTTGATGAAATGCCGATATCTTTTTGAAGCTTAACGGTATTTGACAGGAATTCTTATACAAGTTGCCCCTTTGAAGTTTTGAAAAAAAATTTAAGCTACGTATAGCACATGAGCAGTAAAAAAATTATTTACTTGAAATACTCATATTTCCTCTATTATTCAAAGTATTTACTTCCAATTTTAATAGTTTGTTTCTCTAACATATTGTCGAAGATTTCGTAAGTTTGGTATAATTTTGTTGAAAACTCTGCATTCTGTGAGCAAATACATAAGGACAATTTGGGATTTTTTAGAAAAACGTGTATGTCTTCCCGAATATTTGTGTTTCTTTTTACGAAAATTCATGTAAATATTGCGCACATCAAAGAAAACCATTGATGAATGTTGCAAATCGTTATCAGCTTTCTGTGAGAAGGAGTGAGTCCTAAATCATTTTTTCTTCATCAATTTCTGATCGGTCTTCTAAATGCCCTCGTGACCAAAACTTCACTGTAAAATGTGAGCTAACGCCTCTTCTTTACACGGTCGAAGTTCAAAAAAAATCCCACCAGCCTTTAGAAAGATACTCGAAAAAATGCTCAAATCCTAAAGTGTCCACATTTTTTCTGTCACTCACTGTATAATAAACATAGTCAATTATTTTCTATTGAAAGGTGATTCGATATTCCCTGTTGTTGAGCCATAGATACAAAAATGCTTTATATCGATTTATGATAACAGATGCCGCACAGGTGCATTTGATTGAAATAAATAGATGAAAATAATAATCTTTAATATTGCAAGAACTTGATGCATTGTTACTCCATTATATTAGGCAAAGGTAATAGGTTTCGTATTTCATTATTTGAAGCACGTGGAATCCAATAGAAAATTACTTACAAATTTATAGCAAACTGTTAGGGTGAATAATGAAATTTGCCATTTAAACGGAATAATTTTTAATTTGGTTCTTGTATTTTGAATTGTCCAGTATCTTTATCAATTTTTATACCAATAACTTCTTTTTTCTCACCATAATTGTTTCGTGATGATTGTCCACTAATGAAAATGAAAATTGAATAGGTAAAAGTACATGGTTTTCAGAAATTGACAATCGCCGAAATCTATGTTTTCACTATTTTTTCATTTTGATTTCACTATTTTTAAATTAGTCCATTGTATTATGGGCAAAATAATTTTTGCAGTTCGCATTTATTATTTATAAATGTTTAAACGAGAGCCTTTAAATTGCAATGATTAAAAGTGCATTGTAAGTCCCTACACAAGGTGGATACACAATTTTCAATTACAAAGACGAGCAAATTATTTTTAATTTATTTTGATTATTAATCAAACAATTTTGTAAGTGGGTTTATAAAAATTAAATTAGCATCCCTGATATTATTTTATAACAATGCTTTTATATAAATGATGATTGGCATAGGAAAGGAAAGTACTTCTCGTTTCTCACAGTTAATGAAACGTTGGGGGATTAATGTGTATTATTATCGAAAATTATTGAACCTACTTAGAAAAAAGGAAAATATGCATTTGTTGATTTCATTCTCTTAAACATTTCTTGTAGGAAACCAAACTTTCTCCTCCAAGTAAAATAAAGAAAATTAATAATGACAATTTTTTTTCCAAAATAAAATTCTTAATGTCTAAAACAAGACATTCAAATTAGAAAGATATGAAATAAAAATTAACTAGCATCTCTTTAAATTATTAATACGTAATCAATAAGGAAGAATTTAGAGAAGCATTTTGATTTGGCTAAAGTAGAAGACGAAAGATATTGATCGCGAATATAGAAAAATTGTCCGAAATTCTATTTTCAAGCAGAAAGAGAAAATGTAAAATTTTTCACAAGAATGAAGAGATTTGGGAAAAGCAGAAGTTTGCAATATCAAGCGAGCAATAGAAATTCAATTTGTATAGCTCGCTAAGCTGAAAATTTTTATTGGATGACTTAAGAAACAAAATAAGAATACTTTATGAAGACGAAATGAAAATATTTCTGAGTTTATACAAAGGAGTTAAGATGAAACGAATCATTCTCAAAAAGTAAGTGCAATAGACGTCTATATTTTCTTAGTTATATGCATTTACAAATTTAATATGAAACCGGAATAGACTCATCATGTTCCACTTTACCTAAGTTTTCATTCTACAATTCAATTACTATCATTAAAATTGATATAGTACTGTACAAATATTAGTCAAAAATATCACTAAACAGATATACTAAATTACGAAATTTTGAAAATAAAAACTCTGAATACGGAAAAATTAATAACTCCCTTTTTTTCCTGTTCTATAAAGAAAAGTGCATTTTTTAACATTACATTTCTTAAATCTTACAAATTTGTATATATACGAACTTGAAACCATGCCTGCAAATTTTCATTTTTCTTATACACGTTGTTGATTAATTTTAGAGAGAAACGCATAGAGTTCACTATTTTTAAAACATTTACTTATTGAAACTTTATCTAAAGTCTAACCGAAAGCAATCATGAAAAACTCCTGCCTTTCCATTTTAACCCTCTAATACCGAGCGAGGTGGTCCCGGGCGGTCTAAAAATTTTCCTTTACCACGACGAAGGCCGGTGTGAGGCGTCTGGCTTTTTTAGAGGGAAGGTGAGGTTCTGAGATCGCTTATGAGATGAGCGCGGTAAGGAGATCGAATTATCCTTTACAACCACAGTCCTGGGCCTTAAGGGAAGGTATAGAATGGAGTTGAGGGTGGGGAAAATGACCACCCAGGATTCGAGAGTCCATTTCATGTCGTTTCCGCCCAAAAGCCCCGGTTTTAAAGGAGGTAGAAGAAAAAATTATCTTCGGGATTAAAGAGTAAAAAGCAACATTTGTAGCTTCCTTCAACGAATTTTTGTCAAACTGGATGTAAAATAATAAATGATAACGACTGCGCAATGAAGAATAATGCCAGCATGATATAATCTTAAAATAACGGCTTCATCAAGTACTAAATAATTTCTGTTCCATTAACTCTTGTCACGTTATGCTTTCAACTGCAATTGAAGAAAATGTGCTATTAAATGTCAAATTTCTAGTATATCTCAAACGAGTAATAAATTAAGTTATGTCACCCAGCACTTTGTATTTCTTCCCTTGGGTCCTGTTTTTACAATGGATTGCCATCCGCGATTAACTTTTTTGTTGTGCGGCATTATGAGAATGTACATCATTGTTATTACACAACCTTACAGAAATCTTGATTCGTAATTACATTAGTGTGCTATAAATGTTGCTAACATTGGCTTTTGCATTGCATGGATCAAAATATATGATTCATGGAGGATTTTATTTCCCTTAAAAATGTATTATAAAAGCCTAGAATAGAAAATCTTCGCTATTGCTACTACTATTAATTTATTGGAATGTTGATGTATACGATGAATAACTAAAATAATTTCGCATTAAGCAAATGCTCCAATGAAGGGGTAATTCATTTTTCTGGTTATCATCGAAGTGTATGAAATAAAAACGATTCTGACGAAAATAAAGATTGCTGTTTGTATCGTATATCTAATGATTTTATATCTAAAGAAATCCCTGCTAAAAAATCTGCAGAAAAATTATGTAGAATATCTGAAAAAAATATGTTCCAAATACCTTCAGATTTTCGGTAGATTTTTCTACAGTTAAGGTTTAATTATTAATTTCAATTAATGTAATTATTAACTTAATTAATCTAATTTGTAATTCAACTTACTTGTAAGATGCTGATGCAGCTTGTGACAAAGCTTCAAATTCATCCTGTCCGGGATTCGAACCCACGTTCCTATAGATGACGGGCAATAACTCTAACCACCAAGCCGCGCCGAAATACACGATATGGGGATAAATTAATTTATTTAATAATAAAATATTAATTATTAAATTAATTATTAAAATATTAATATTAATAATAAAATTATTAAAATATTATTAAATTATTAATATTAATAATAAAAAATAATACTTTTTCTAGAACACTTGTTTTTGCGTGAACGGAAAATTAAATAATTTGAATGACTGAATTTCTGTTTTATAGAAAAAAATTAATTCAATGTTTTTATTTGGAATTTCTAGTAAATTTGTTTCGGAGAAATAAATTTATCTGGGATAAAATTATTTCGGATAACTGCGAAAAATACAACGAAGTTTTAACATTTTTCATGCAACTCTTAAATTTTTATGCATTTGCATTTTTAGTTATAACGCGTAGTTTACGAATTCTTATGCTGGAAAATTGGGTATTATCTTTGAAGTCAAAAGATATTGTATAAAGCAGACAAATTTTCGAAGTTTGTATAGAGAAAAGTAAACGCATAATATATAATTTAGTATTGTATCAGTTTGATTTTATTTATATAGAAATCTAGTATATTGTAAATAGGCGATATTCTAGCGTTTTTTTTTTATCTACAAACAATTTCAAAATTTAGAAGCCCTTTTATTAAATATAACAGCAACTTGAGTTCCCACAAAGGCTTGGTAAGAAATGACTGTTTCCTTTAAGTAAATCTGTTTTTCTAAACGTATTCATACCTTATTGAAAGAGAAAGAATTATTCTCTATCAGAATATGCTTCATTCAAAATTCTGTCTTAAAACTGATAAATTAAAAGCAACACTCTTAAAGTATATTTTCCCTTTCAAACATTTTATTAAAGAGATTATAACAGTGACTCGGAAGGATTAACACTTGACTTCGCACTGATGCTTTCTGTTGGTCTATAGAGAAAGGAAATAATTTTCTGGAAATCGGAGTTTTGGAAACACGAAATTTCTAATAAGAAGACACTTATATGCATATTTTTTAAAAATCTCAGACTGAAAATATATGAAGACATATGCAGATTTCTTAACTGTACTTTGGAAATTAATTCAGGCTCTCGAAGGAAATGTAAACATTTAAATTTTAAATTAGCTTCTGATTTTCTTAGCAAATATTTATACAGTATATTAATTTTAAATCAGTCTTTTTTAGTTGTAAATTGTTTTAACCCAATGTAAACAGTTAATCACGCGTACTATTAATGTTTTCTACAGTGAAATTAAAAACAATGGAAGGAAACTAGGACTGGTTGAAAACACAATACTTAAAGAATTTTTTTCCTCTAAGAAGAGTGGGATGTTTCGGATAGGAAAAAATATGTAAAGGATTTCAGTTTTCTGCATTTCTCCCTACGTCTGAAAATAATGAAAAGGAAAATAGCGTTAGATTGTTGATGTATTTGATTGCATGAAAAATTAACTCCTTGCCCTACGATTTTATTTAACCTTGTAAATAGATGACACCACGCATTTGCGATATATTTATAATTTCAATATATTTAACATCGTAAAGGATACTTGAGACATGTAAATGTATCCAAGTGATTTTGTATTTAAAATTAATTGTCACGATGACTTAATTAGGGATTTAATTAGCAATAATTATATAATTTGATGCGTGTTTCAGACACATTGTTATAGGTTATTATGTCAAATAAACTATTGATTTACTTTATACATAAAAAAATTGAGGTTCTGTAGTTTCTCAGTGCCGATACAAGAGCAACTCCTGCTAATTTCATATGGATTTGGATGGCCTTTTTCAAGGTCCTCTGCCGCGTAATAAGCTTATGGTCTCAATTTATGGATATTTCAGGGAATATCTTTCAGAATGTATACCACTGAGGATATATATATCATTTACTCTAACCCCTTAAAGGATTAAAAAAATAAAGCATTATTAAAGTATCTTAGTTAATATCTAGTTGGATGCATACGTACTTCTTACATTTTATATAAACAGCCTGGCACTTACTGTGGGATGAGCAATTTTCATTGATATTAAAAAAATTTAAAGATATTAAATATAACCTAAATATCAGGGAAATAATTAACATACTATATCTTTTACCGCCAAATAATGCATAGTTCAATGATTCTAAATCGGTCAATTTTTTAATCTTTTATTGCTAGGAATTCTAACAGAAATGCGCGTCGAAATTTATTCCTCGATTTTATTGCAAGCAATTCCAGCAAAGATTTCCAACTTACAATGTTCTCGAACATACCAGACGCATTGTTTCTGCTTAGTCTCTAGGCAACAAAGTACATGCGAACTCTAAACACTAAAAATAAATTGTTTCAGAACGCTTTTCATTTTATTAGTGTACATTCGTATGATGAAAAAACAAGCATGCGAATGAAAAGTATTTCGGCCACAGAAATAGCTACAACGCATTCTAAATGAAAACAAATCGCTATGGAATAGTCATCTGCAGAAGCACCGGTTTTAACGGAGATTTTAAAATGCTTTTCGAATGAAAGTTTGTTGGATACATGTAAAATGCAGGTAACGTCACAAGCATTATTCATAGCTGATATTTGAAAAAAGAATAGTCTGTGGTTGTGATTTGTTTTGATGGTTATCATAGAAACATATGCCTGATAATCGTGTCAAAAGTGGAACGTATCCTACTGCGGTAATTGCATTGTTCAGTTATTCAAAAATAGGAATATTTTTGTGTTACATATCACTTATTGATTACTTATAAGCATAAAAAAATCCCAGAAAATTGTTTCTAAGAGATATTTTTAGAGCCTTAATTTACTTGTGATTATCGAATCATGTCAATTTCTTCCAGCGTTTTCTCGTAATTGCTGCAAACTTATACATTTTTGCTGAATGACAATTTGGATTAGAAACAGGTCTGAAATTTATTGCATTCCGTTTCTTGTATGTTCATTTCCAAAAGATAATTTCGAAAGGATAATTGCTGAGTTGATGCTTTTTCTAAATAGAATTCATGGTGATATAGACCCCCCTTATAAGAGAAATACAGTTTTTTTCATTGTCAAATATAATAGTGCTGCTGTTCTTAAAAGATTATATCACGGTGAGAATGTTGTAATTTGTTAACTACAAATCAATTGATTCAAAAAAATTATCTGAATTTTTTGACGATTTGAGAACCTGAATAAAATTGTAATTAGAGCATAGAGAGCGTCTATAATAGTTAGATATGCAGTGTTGTGAACCAAGTTAAAGGGCATCTTTAAAACTCCGTTAGTTGAAGTATCAATTAGATATGGATGCAGTCTGAATCTATTAGCTGTGTTTAACGCATTACAATTTGAATTGTTCTTACAGAACACTCATTTGCGTTTTGATTTAACTACTGATAATTATCATCGTTATAATGGGAAAATTATCAAAATCGGATGAAAATATCATAGAACAGATTTAAATCCGTGTGATACATTGTGACCACTTAAGAATAAAAATTATTTCGAGTAATAGAGGGTTAAAAACTTGAAAAAATAACTTTATTTCAATCTTGTGGCTTTCCAATAAATTTTTAATGCTTTCAAGAGTACACTCATCTATGAAACGCAAAATTATAAGCTTGTTTTAAAAATGTTGAAATAGTTTTAATCTTTCTGACGAACTATAAAACTGTTAATATGGTCCAGCATTGAAATTTTTTTCTCTTAATGCGCAAGGGTTTTATCAATCCTAACATCATCTCTCTGAAAATATGTCTAATCTGAGATGAAATTTGGTTTAGGTTTCGATGGAGTTATGGTAAAAGAGGCATTATTTGGCTATACTGAGCTATGATAATTACATTTCTTGCATTTTCATGAACATTTTAGCATTTATATTCATCATTTTCATTGACACTACTTAATAGAAGCTTCCCTAATTTTCTCCGAGGGGGCAGAAATATGAAGCGCACAGATTAAAAACTTCAATCTGATTCCAATGTTATTTAGGTCAGTTCCTAGGATGAAAAATCCATTACATTATTTAATAATAAAATCTTCCTCAAACCAATCAGGGGTTTTCAGGGGTCAGGGGTTTCCTAACAACAGTCATCCGAGAGCTGTAATAGGAACAGCTCTAAAGATACATCTTTCTGTTTTAATCAGAAAGTATCAAACACGCACAGGGGAGCAAACGTTTGTTTTCCATACTTACGTGGGTAATATTGGTTTATTTAGTTACATTAACATTCCGTTTTGAAGCAACACGCGAGGAATTTCGGGTACGCGTTAAGATGCCGAGGGCAACACCTGAGATGGAAACACCTTACGAAACATCCGCGGCATACATTTCAATGATATTAAAACATACACTTCAAGTGCTGAAAATTCCAAGGATAAAACAAAGGAGAAGAGTTATGATTTCTGAGCCCTTTAACACTTTCGGGACGGGCGATGCATATATGCATCACTTAGGATCGTCGCCCACGGACGAGCGTACCACATGTGCATCGCTAATGAACTATCCCTTATAAAGTGGTAGTTCTAGTGATTCTGATACGGATATTTTATCTGAGACAGAACTCGCTGAATACCTACCATCTGCACACAGTTTTTCATTTTTAAATTTTGTTACTTCTTCTAATAAATAATCTTTGTGGTATTTTTTTTATTAATTTTAAAGTTTATTTTTGTATTTTGCCTATTAAAATTTCAGAAGAATTAGAATAGTGCTTTCGAAAATTATTTCTCAAGGTAAGCAAATTTCTTATATATATTTTCATGTAAATTAAGGGGAAATGAGTATTTAAGGCTAATTTTAACGTATATCACAGCTTAAGTAATAATCTTAAACTTTATTTTGTGATTTTGTTTCTGAAGTTAGGCTTAGCGACTCAAAAACCACGTCCTGTGGGGCAATTCCATTCTCCTTCGCTCCGTTCATTGAAAGGTCTTTGACGAAGGCGCGACGTACCGAAAGGAAGACTAGCTTGATATAGAGAATTTTTTCCCTTAGTGAATTTAGCTTCATATTTCATTCTTTTTTATATGCCTGAATTGAGAGATTTGAATCTTACTTTGTACTCCATTCACTCGTTGCAATGTCATATATTTATCAATGGCTCTTCTATAGATCTTTATTTTCCGAAGCAGGTTTGAATCAAATTAAATGAATCGAATACGTTATGGCAATCGTTGATTATTCACGTGAATCTGTCACTGAAATCTAAATCTGGCCTATTATCTTCAATCATAAAGTACATGATATTTTGCTCATCAAAAAATATGTGGGTTTTTTTCGATTTATTTAGCTGATTTATTCATCAAAAGCATTTACAATATATACTCTTTACCTTATATTACAAAAATCTCAATTTCCAAAATGTGAAAAGTTCAGCTAATTGGCTTTCTATGTTGCTATAATGAATAATAAACGTTCGGCATTTATTTTGCTGATTCGAAAGATATGTTTGCAAAAGTTACACTTTTACTGCAAAAACAAACATACCTACACTTACATGACAGAGCAGTCTCGTGAAATTTGCATAGAATTGCGAGACTGTACTTCAATGGAAATACAGTGCATAGCAATCCACCTGAATATGCTCTCATGTATATTGTTTAAGTGAATTTCATTTTCATTTAAGATATCCATGTAGGTTCAAAGACAAATTTTTAAAATATGACGCACAAAAAACTTTACAGGGCCAAATAACAAAAGCAAGGTTAAAAAGTCAAAGTTAGAAGTAAAAATCCATATATCATCATTAGTTTTTGAAGAAAAACATTTTTTAAGGAATTTTAGCAAAACTTAAAATGTTAAGAAAAATGGCATAATTAAAAAAATGATTTAATAAAGATGATGATGATTTAATTTTCATTTCGCGTATATACTTCTTAAACTACCTGGAATGTAAAGACCGCAAAATAAAATTTATTTTAGTAAATATATTTTAATAAAAAAATAACGATTTTAAGTTCACGTTATTGATTTTTTTGTAAAAATTATCCTATGTTTCGAACTGAAAATGACTGTAAAGAATGACTAAATGAAGCATTCTTAAAATCTGCGATCTGTTACACCTTCAAAGGTTTGTGACACAGGTGTGAAACTTTCATTGAATTGTTTTGGAGATATCGCGTTTTTCATGGAACAATTATAGTAAAATTTTCATTTTTCAGAAAAAGTGTTTAAAAAACCTAATAATATATTAACTGAAATACATATTCAAGAAACAACTTGAAACTATCTTAATTTATAAGTTATTCCTTCCTCTTCTACAATTTAAATGTTTATTTTTTTTATTTAGCTTTTTTCGATTCTTTTTTGCTTTTGGCATTGTGTGTCGTTTCGAATTTACAATACGCACATTATCAAGTTTTTCTCATTTATGTGCAGTATGATATCCCTAATCAATACAAATTGCATTTAAAATTGATAACAATCCTTATTACACAACCCAACAGAAATACAAGCACCGAAACAAAGTGTTTGGTGCAATGGCGTAGTAAGGGCGAATGGAGCCCGAGAAATGGTGATATTATTTCACCCCTTCATCATATTTGATTTTAAAAATTGACATAAACACACCGATATTTTGTCTCCACGGTTTCCTCTAAGAGTGGCGCCCGGAGCAACGGTATCCTTCTTCCCCCCTCCGGTTGCCACGCCACTGCTTTGGTGCTCAACAAACGCCTGTTTCGATAGAATCTGCCACGGAATTTCATTAAAAGATTCATTGAGATATAACGAATCTTTGCCAGCAGTTACTAAGGAGATTTTGGTCGCAGAAAGCCATTGTATTTACAAAATCAATAATGTTTTATGACAATTAATAAAATTTTTTGTAAGAATGATTAAAAAATTTTGCTCTTTGAAATCTGCACAATCTGTCAAGTAACGATGGGGACACTGTACACGTTTCGAGTGTTTTTTTCTGGAGTAGTATTGGAAAGAGGCAGCTAATACACCAGATTGCATTTGATTCAAGTCTCTTGCTTTACTTCGAATAACAATACAGTAATGATTTTGAAATCTATACATAAAATTAACAGTCAATGCACCTCTACAATCAAGTACCTTTTTCGTACTTCTCTGTTTACGAAGCTTTGTCCTGTTTCTTTTCTATATATGCCCTATGTACTTTATCTTGGATGCATAATATTTCCATAAAAGGTAGAAAGTTTGATATATATTTTTAAATTTTATTTTGAGGAAATTTTACCTAAAAATGAAGAAACACCGTCCACTTCGGTTTCAAAGTCATTATTTCCGGTTTCATTTTCAACTGTCGTGCATTATTAAAATTGCTGTATCTACAGTTCTGTTTTACGCAGAATAAAAACAAAGGTTGTTTTACAGTCTGAAAAGTTGTGGCTTTATTTTTAGGTTATAAACCTATTTTATTTTTTTTTCGAAAACCACCTTTATAATGTTTCCGGACATAGATAATTTTCGTATACCGAAATCCTCCACGTTTTTGCACATGTGTCAGGCTGAGTTGATTTCATTTAAACGGGGATGAAGTGATAAATGGAGGGATAGATATTTACTTGTTATTTAGCATGACTTAACAAAATAATCCAGAAATTAGCTCACCTTACTCATAGCCTGTCACCCCTTTCTGGAGTTAAATCATCCAACAATGCTAGTTTTGGCATTTTGAAACGATCATTACCTTAAATAGACAATGACTGACTGAATATCTGTTTGGTTACCTGTTTCAAGTAGAAGATATTTTAAGGTCTTACTTTTCTACTGAAAATCAACAAGTAAAGAAGTCGAAAGAATTCAGGATAAATTATGTATATTAAATTTTTATTCTGAAAACGAAAACCCTCACCCATCTTGTTCTTCAACAAGATTGCCTTCTAGATTAACAAGTGCGGTATCTCTCGTATTAATCAGAAACTTAGCATTGTGGAAATTCATGAATGTTTGACTTTCATATTCTAGAAGGAATTGCTTGATTAAATATCACGTAGTATATTTAACTAACTACCTTTTGCTTTACATCTGAAAATTAAGAATCCTGGAACTAGTATATTTGTTAGAATTGTGTAGTGGATGATTTCGGAGATCTAACTAATAAATTATGCAAAAATATCTTCTCTTGAAATGCTTTGAAACTGCATTTGAAAGTTATCAATTACGATGGACATAATTATTTAGATATATAACTGTTTCAAAGTATATCATAACAGTTATTTATTTTTTCAATGAATGAAATCAAAGAAAAATACGTTATTTCTTTAAGATCCAATAATCTCTAATTATATTTCAAACAATTGTTTCATTCTACGAATATCCCACAATTTGGCAATGATAAACACCTAAGATTGAATGCAAAAATATTATTTAAAGAAAAAAGCCGATATTTAGTTAATATATACGGTAGATGAAGACATAACAGAAAATAATTAAAAACCGATGATACACGTTCTGTTGAAGAACAACTCTTATAGTAAATCATTTCAAAAGGTCGTCTTCAATTATTCCAATTAAAAACTTCTTTTTCCTTAATCATACATAATTACAGAGAAATGTATCAATGCATCTGAATAATTTGTATTACATCAAATCATGTTCTCTCATCGGAACGAAAAATAATCGCCACCGCTAGCTGATACTCGTTTAATCTGCCTAATTACAGATGGGAGCGTAAGAAATTTTGTTTTATATTTATATTGTAATTTGGATTATCTGAATACTAAGCAATATGAATAAGTCAGAATTCCATTTGATTTAAATTAATAGAACTTAATAGAACTTTTAAATATTAATACTTAATATTTAAAAACCTGGCATTTTTTTCATTCCATGAAAATAAAGAAATGTTTGTTAAGAAACAAATATTTAAGTAAATAATTCTTCTGTAAATTGCCCAAATTGGTACAAATGAGATTACAGTATGAGAGTTAATGAGATATTCATACATTTCTTGCTCAATATTTGGAAATTAATTCAACTATATTTATATATATATAATCTTTTTTTTTTGGAAACGAATTCAATTTTCTTTAAGATAATAATTCTAACTTATTCGAATTAATGGTATATTTTAACCTTTTATTGAAATAACAAGCATCCCGCGTAACAATAAAATATTCATCTTTAATTTTTTTAGCAAAATGTTGGGTTGACCCAAAGAAAAACAATCTGTCCTACTACTAGGAATGAAGGCAATTTTATACTAAATTTTCTTACTAGAACACTTCAGACAAAGAGACCAAAGTAAAAATCTAATATAAAACAACAATACGAAAGAATGCAACATAATATGTCAATTCAGCTCCAAATTACTAATACATTAAATAAAATAATTTCTAGAAAAAATTTCATATTTATATTTTCAATAAAAATTGAATAAAGTGAAGAAAAGTCATTGTATTGTATAATTGATCAAAAGATCTTTAAATTAGGGGATGAACAATTATTTTCATCATTCAAAATATTTCTAATTGGAAATTCATTTTACCACTGAGAATGGAATTCTTTGAGATTGACAGGTTAGAATAGACGGTGTTTATTTTAAGCCTACTAGTCTTTACAATGACGAGATACACCAATTCATAACTATGCGAAATAGCATCAAGATGACGCTAAAAGCGTTATACTGGTTGCTACTTCTGGAAATTCATTACAAAATTACTTTATAACTTCGAATTGCATAACGCCAGAAACATTTGCTCGATTTGTATTTATTACATTGTAAATAACAATGCAATACTAGGAAAACACAGCAATACACAACATTAGAGAAAAATATTACCAAAATTACTTAAGCAAAATAGAAGGTTTTACCATCTTAATTACGCAAAATTAAGATGCAGGGTAGAAACTGAAATATAGAAAATAAAAGCTAGTAATGCATTTAAATTCTTCGTATTTATTATTATCCTTACGACTTTTATTATTTGTCAATTTTGGGAACTGCCTATACATTGTATTATTTCACCCTGTGTAAGAGTAAATTAAAAGAACATTGTAAGAAAGTAAGCACCCTATATATGTAAATATATTTGTAAGAAAATGTTTATATCAAAATAACATTTAAGACAACTAAAAATTAAGGTACTGAGTTAAGAGACTCTTAATTATAAACGGATAATATTAAAGACTACAGCTCAATAAGTATACAAATCAGTTTGAATAATGTTAGCTGCTGCAACTCTTTTAATAGACGCTTTCAAACACATTTATTTCACGCACACACACACAACAACAACCAAAGCATACACTTAAGCAGTCATTTTATTATTTTGCAAGGGCAGTAAATGAAGTGAAATTTATTTCCTCTACACGACGTTTACTCCAATTTCAGTGCTTTTACAGCAAATCTCGAGTGAGTCCTGTTTGCACGTCTCTCTTTTATAATCGTCTCACGTTCCCAAGAACACGATTTCACAGTTAAGCCTACTGATAAAGACTGTCGTCTGTTATTTGGTACTTTGAACATGCTGTATCAATCCATCAAGGTACAATCTCGTGTATTCTCCTGGATTTCAAACGGAGAAAATAAAGAATCACTTTAATATCTCGAATGAATTTCACATGGTCCTACAGACGAAAACTCATTTAAAGTTTGTATATTAAACTGTGCGCAAAAGTTTATGTAAAAGTATTTCTATACTCTTTAGTTCATTCTAAAATAATTTACCATGGGAATTCTAAATGTGATTACAGAAAGTATATGCTTGGTATATTCTTAAGGACAAACAATTGTTATTTTTTATTGCACATTTGCAGATAAACTAGTATTTCATTATCTGCAATACTGTAATAAAGAAATTAATTCAGAAATCCATCGTTTAGAAAATTAAGTTTTTGAAATAAAGGGAAATAGGCAGGAAAAGAGTTATTTGAAGTATTGATAATTGTTTTTCTGCTGAACCTCTTCAAAGACACTTAAATATCTACATACACTCAAATATTACCGACAATGTAAAATAAATAAATGAAAGAAAACAAAATTCATATCCTTTCATTTTACTTTCATTGAATGGGAAAATTAAATCCATAACGCTATTAAAGAACATTGACAACAGGACTATAAGGGGCATTGATTTGACACAGGAAAAATAATTGTTCCTTCCATGTGCGTTTACTTTCAAATGTTGATTATTAATATCTTTGATAATATTCAGTCTTCTTTCAAATCGGATGGGTTTCTTAACTCATTATGAATCATCAGTTTATCAATTTCATGATCTATTTTATTTCAAGTGATTGATTATTAATTATGATACTGTAAAAATAGTTATTAATTTAATTTTGTGAAATATCTTATAGATTACTCTTAAATAGACTAATTTAGTAAAAAAAAATTAATTAAAAGATCTGATTATAGTGTCAGTATAGTATAGTATTATAGTACATATAATTCATTACATTAGTACTTGACTTTTCATTTAAAGTGTTACCAGTAAAATTTGTTTCTGTTTGTTAAATAATTAAAAATCTGAACTTTATTTCCATTTTTCGAATTAACACGTTTAATTAGTTCATGATCATTTTGAAGGAAGTTTGTTCATAGCGTATATTATATATTATGAATACTGTAGGAGTATCATTATTTTGAACAGAATCTATTTTATTTCAAAAAGATATATTTTGAATTCGAATACTATGCATTCATAAGAATAAATACAGTTGATGGATTAACCAAAAAGCGATGTATTTTTCTCAGTACCAAAGTAAAACAAACGATATTAAGGCTTTTGACTAAATTTTTGTATTAGAAATGAATAAATAATACCTAAGGAGAAAGCGGTTGATACAATTTCAGTCGTAAATTGAATTTATTAATAAGTTACTGCCAAACAACCGCATTGTCGCTGGGTGTAATCACGTATTAAAATGTCACACGTAATCTTAAATAAAATTTAATTATTTGTTGAAAGGAAACTTAGTAGGTTGTGTCATTTACTCTATCGGTCGCCAAACTTACCAATTTGCACACCAGAAAAGCCTTTAAAAGACGTTTAACCAGAGCGATAAGAAACTCTGCCACGGCTAATGCGAAAACTTGTTCAAAGGAAATCACAAAATAATTTTTTATTTCCACAGCGAGTATCTTATAAATTGCTTCGCATCAAACCAATTTTAATAGCTCAAATCTCTTCGAAAGCAGAAAAAAAGATAAAATATCTAGAGGATGAAGGGAAAATGGTCATCTTTTTAAGCAGAAAAAATGCGGTAGACTGGTTAGAATGTCATCATCTAAGCAGATGGAACGAGAGAGAAAAGACTGATAAAAACCTTGTGTTATAAAAAGATGTCGCGAAATCATTTTTGTAATGATGATAAGGGTCAAATATTTTTTATTAGTGACATATTATGGCTGTCGTTAGAACAGTAATACTTCGAAACAGTATGAAAATCAGGTAAAGTTCAAATTGTCAGACTAAAAGTCGTTCAGGAACGGGAAATAAATGGGAAATTATTTTTAATGCTTTTGTTAAGAAGAATTATTTTGCAGAAGTTTTTAGTTGCTCTGTTTTGAATAATATGATCTGGGTTTCTAGAGAAATA
Source organism: Araneus ventricosus (assembly GCA_013235015.1). Classification (NCBI taxonomy): domain Eukaryota; kingdom Metazoa; phylum Arthropoda; class Arachnida; order Araneae; family Araneidae; genus Araneus; species Araneus ventricosus. Next base: position 388,835 of record BGPR01000160.1, on the reverse strand, counting down.
AAAGTGTATTTAAGCGAAATACATGCTCGTATAAATACAAGTAAGGATGTTTTTGTGTTGAACTATGTAAGCGTGTTTATGAAGCATTAAGATAGTTATATATTTAATGAGGATAATAATTATTTGTTCCTGGAAATTGATTCTTCCTTGCTCCAGAATTTACATTGGTTATTGACAACTACAATCAGTTATCTGTCAATCTTCGAAATGCTCTAACTTTCTTCGAAAAAAGTGATAATTTAATTAATCAATATTTTGAAGAACCGATATTACAGTAAAAATAAAATTTACGGTTTTCGCTTTGCCAGTCTTATTTCTAGCTGGTTTAATTTGGGATTTAACGAAACTGTTAAAGAAAATTTTATCACGGTAAGATCACTAGTGAACTTTCCTTATACTAAAAGTTAAATTACTTAGAACTAATACTAATTAATCGGTTTGTTTTTTTGAAAAGTTAATCAAGGTTACCTACAATTTTATTAAAACTTCATGGTTTACACAGTAAAAGAAACAGGCTAAATGTTGTTCAGTTGCTTCTATAATTTCGATGTAAGCTATTTTAAAATACATTGGCATTGAAGATTTACCATTATTCGTCGATGTGCCCATCTTCAGTCAAACATCTGCTTGATCTTATGTCTTTATAGGATGTTATAATCTCAGTAGAATATACTTAGAATTCTTTTTTCTTATTTCTTTTCATATGTTTTAAAAGTATTTAGCTTATAGTTTTATTTTTAAGGTTTTATGAACGTCTAAATGCTGTTTTTTATAAACATAGAAAATGTTTGTCCATAAATTTTCTTTTCGACTATTTTTATTTTACATCTCAGATATAAATTTTTTTTTACAAGAGTATATATTTAAACATAATTTTATTCGAAATTTTTATCAAGTATTGAAAAAAGACCTGTTTAACCCTTTCGCGTTCATGGGTTTCGCTGTGAAACCACGCTTTGAGCATTTTTTTTTATTGCGCATGGGCGAAACGTAGCGTCATTTTTCTTTCATAACGTAAGAGCCAGGTATATAGGCCAACTCATATAAAAATTCCAGCTCAATACCGTTAGCATTCACAAAGATATCGGCATTGCAAGAGCTAGATTGCTTTCGATCTCTAAGAGAAACAAAATGATTAGGGTTCTTGAACAAATTGGTATTTTTTAAAACTGAATCTTCGAAAGTAATATTGAATTTTATGAAGATTGAATACCCTGAATACTCACGTGTACTTATAAATTAAACACATAATTTAAATTGCATTTCTATGATAACTTATTTGGAGGAAACATATCCCGTTACCGTTCATTGATTTCACTGTGAAACCACAAATTTCTTGAAAATAAAAAAATGCTAAATTTTTTCTTTTATATATTTATGATCAGCTATATGTCTAATACTCATTTTTGAGATAAATTTAGTAATTTTCGAAACGAAACATGTAATGAACTTGAAAGGGTCAAGTAATATAAGTAAAGTTAATAATTTATTTTATGGATATTTCGATGTCCCGGTTTAATACAGAATGATATGTGTAGTCAATCCACGTGCAACGATGAAGATTTATTCGTTTGATTTATATTTATTGTCAATGCATTATAGGACGAAGATCTTTTTCTTTGACAGATTCTTGGATATACCGATATTCTAAGCTCAATTCTGCACCTGTTTTTGAGCCATTAAATAAAAGAACGCTCTGCATTGAGATATGATAAAAGATGGCCTACAGGTGTATGTGAGTTAAGTAAATAAAATATAATATCAATCTACTTGATGCCTTATTGTTCCGACATAATGGTCTTTGACTTTTATTACTCAAAAAAAGGCAAAATGCAGTAGGTTGCTGTTAACAAGAATGCGTTGAAGTAATCTTAATATAAATAAAAGTCATTGTGGGTATGTGTGTGGGTATGTATGTGGCTATGTTCCACATCTCCTCCTAAACCAATAGACGGTTTTGAACCAAATTTTGTACACTTATTATTTAAGACAAGGGGAAGACACTTATGAACTTTTCTAAATCCAAAAGTTAATTAAACAGGCAGTTAATTAGAAATTAACCGAAACCGTTTTTCCGCCGTAACTTCGGAGCAAACTGTCCGACAAAAATTATTTTTATACCATCTTAAAGTTCACATTTTTACCTTTTCAATGATATCAATTTTATTTTTCTGACAGTTTCCCTTCGATTGTTATTAATTTTTAAAAGTTCCAAAATTATTAAATACGTGCAGACGATTTTGAAATAACGAAGATTTATAGCTACTCCGTTGCTAGGCAACGGTTAGACTTTGAACTAATTCACCTTTATTTCTGAAAATTTTGCTTATTTTTATAAATATCCATATAATATAATAAATGCGAAAGTGTGTCTGTCTGTTTGTTACGCATTCACGGCCAAACTACCAAACCGATTTGGATGAAAATTGGCAGAGTTTTAGCTTGAAACCCAGGAACGGACTTTGGGTAGGTGATATCATGTTAAATTCATTATTTTTGGTTGCAGATAACAATTAAATAATTAACAAGCGATTTGCGATGAAGATTACTACTTTATTTTCAATCAACTGCCACGTGATCCTTAAGGAATGCGTAAAGAAAATGAAATGTCACGTGATACTTCAGAAAAGTGCAAGTATGTGGAATAACTTATTTTAAACTCATGCATCACGTGATCTTGCTGAGAAAAAAAATAATCTCTGGAATAATAACTGAAAAATAAACGCCGGGACAAAAATCTAATGGTAGATATGATATAGTTCCAGAGTTTTTAGATTAAAATTTAAAAACTAAAGTTTTGTATAACTAAATGAAAATACCGTTGAATGTTTACTTAAAATAAGAGCCTAATTTAGTGGAAAGGTTGCCAAAATTATTCTTTATCGCTCTTTTCATCGACATTCAAGATTTTTTTTGGCGGTTAAATTTGTAATCAAACGATTTAGCTAATTACAAATTTCCGTTTCGAATTTTAATGCTTTAAGAGCTGTTTTTAACCGATTTAAATAGAAAGGATTACACAAACCCAAAGAACACGGAATTCAACGTTTTGTTTACTAAAGAAAGAACTAATTCGAGCTTGGCGCTTGATACAGTTGCCAAATAGATTTGGCGATTGCTTAAATCGGAAGATTACCGGAAAACGGTCTATGAATCTAAAATAAACAAACCAGGATCGTCCATTGACGTATATGATATGGTTGTCAGAGTTTTTAGAATATGAAGGTATATTTTGTCTTATGTATTCTTTTAAACAGTAGAAGCAGATGACATATAGCACGGTGGATGATATATTCCAAAGAGCAGATGATACCATTGAGTACAATGATGTAATTTATAGCAACGGAGAATTAAATTAGTCGTCCAATTATGTATTATCAACCGTCAGAACTTTTGATTTCCCCTTTCTACATATAACGAAACATTTACATTCGTGAATTTAGAAAAAGTAGCAATTCAAATTCTTCGCGCACGAAGTCGCGGGTAACAGCTAGTTTAAAATAAATAATGCTATTCTGATAGTTTTGTTTCATTCGTTTAATTAATTCCGTCCACTTTGGAATGCTTAATAAGATTGCTTTTCAATGTAAATATATTTTATTTTGAATGTTTGTTTCTTAATTATTGCCTAATAATGAAAACAATAAGGGGTATATCATTTATATTAATTAACTTAGAATACTGAGATATTCTCTTTTCACAAATATTATTAACAAAATAAATATAAATATTAAAAAGCTGGATGATTGATTGCTTTAGTGTAGAATGTTAGAAAACGTTAAATAAAACACGCCCTGTCGCAAACATTTTCAGAGAAACCTCGATGTGAGTCTAAATAGATGTCTTATAGTTTTTTATGAAAAATTTTAGCTTATCGTATCAAAAAGGACAACAAACATATTACAAAACTAAAGATTTATAATCGTCAATTCATCGGTTGTTAATGAAAATTTGACTCAGTAGTACACGATATATTAAAACAGGAAGATTCATGCATATGAAGCACTGCTTTATAAACTAGTAAGATCGAAACAAATGCGACAGGACCTTTATCTTATTTTAATAAAGATTGATAGTAATAAATTCTTGAAACGTATATTATTGGAAATCATAACATTGTCAGCTGTTAATTCAAAGGTAGAATCATCAGTAGGTGTTTAATAACTGTATGTTTCGGTTTTGTTGTTGAACAAAAAAAAACGGTTTGAAAATGGGATAAAAATTCTTAAATTGCACAAATTATTTCTCATTAACGAATAAAATCATTTCAAAATGAAAAATCAGTGATTGCGATATTCTTTGAAAGCATTTTAATAAAATGTAAATGAATTCTTAGCTTATATATATATTAATTAATATTTACTATTACATCATATTCAATATTTAATACAACAAACTAAAATTCCGCTGACAGAAGTACTTAATTTACCACTAACTAAATAACAGGACCATAAACTTTAACTATCAGAAATAGTTGTTTTGAGCATTTTACTACTTATTCATGAAAATTTATTTAGACGGAATTCGTTTTCAAGCAAGTTCTCATCATAACATTCTATAATAATTATATTTTAAAATAAAAGTTAATGTCTGAGATATAAAGCTTTTCACATATCTATCGATTAAAATCATTCATAGAAGCATTGTTAGAAGACCTCATAACACAAAATACGGACAATTAACTCTAACTATTTGTTTGAGAAAATTATTCCCTTCTAAATTATATTCCTACAAAATATTTTCTAAGAGAAAATCTTTTTTCTCTAAATAGAGTAAATAGCAATAAATAAGCAAAACACATTCTCTTTTATTAAAATAACATTCTCTTTTACTCCAACAGGAGCTTAACGCTGTGAGACATGACAAAAAATTTCATAAATATTTTTTTAAATGTTCAAGCATAATCGATAAAGAAGAATGCGCGCACGGAATTTTGATTGAGTGATAAAGAAATCAGCAAAATTTTGCTTACGAATACGGAAAAATCGCTCAAAATTCTACTTTCGAGTACTAAGAAAAAATACTAAATATTCACTAGAAATTTAGAGAATAATATAAAGAGAACAACAAAAATTTAATTTAGATAGTTCAGACAGCTGGCAATTTTATTGAGTAACTTGAAAAATGAAATAAGATTATTTCATAGAAACAAAATGAAAATGCTTCTGATGAATGGAATCGCTGTAATGGAACTTAAATATTATGTTATAGTTACATAGTTGCAATGAAAGTTAGTGAGCTATTGGTAAAATACTATTAGTATTTTAAAATCAAATCAAATTAGGTATTTTTTTTTACATTTCTAACTAGTGCTGTCCAACGATAATGAAGATTGCTATTTGGTTTTAGTTTTATAGAAGTCCTAAATCAGAATAAAAGTTCCTTCATATCTACATTTTGTTAAACATATTTAAAGCCATTTGATATATGGAGTAAATAACTTTAATACTTCTGAACATTTTCAAGAATATCTCTGAACGCTTAATTTTTTTAAGGTTCGGAATAATTAAATCTTTCTGAATAATCGCATTTAAACTTCTTAGAGAGTATAAGAAATTAGTGCATGAATCCTGATGGTATAATTTGTTGACGTAAAAATTTATTTCTATACATTTTTCTAGGAAATTGTAGTTAAACAGAAAATTAGAACTCATTGACTTCGGTGAGAAAACTGTCACAAAAGTTTGTAATAAGTGATTGGGATTGCTTCGTTAGACGGAAAGCATGCAGTAAAATATAATAGTTTCTTAGATTAAAATTTAATTTACGATGATAGAATTCTGAGATTTCTTTGGTAGATAATTGTATATGTAGGGAAAAAAATCAGCAAAAAATGGCTAGTGGTGGGGCGTTAAAGAGGAAAACAGACGTGACAAAACAAGAAAAGCTGTGATGTGGATTTCCCTAAATATGCTCAGTGCACAGTAATCCATTTCTTTTTCCGAAGGTGTCAGGGGAACGGACGTTTATAGTCGAATGCATATAGAACTGAGTGCGTGCCACGAAGTGCAGTTTGCCGATGAAGCACTGATTTTTATACAAGTTACTAAGTGTGACTGACCTGCCCGTGGCATGTCAGCTCTCCGAACATGCCCATGATTAATATCCCTGCAATGCATGATATGCGTGAGGGAATAACACTACGTGACATACATTCGGCTCCGTACACATTATTCATTCGACAGTAAATTCCGATACTACTAATAATTTTAGCTCACAAAAAATGAGTAGATTAATGCTCGCAATGCCTGTTTATGGGAATCCATGGTAGGGCCTTACTTGCTTTGGCACGTCCTTATCATTCAACGACACACCGCCACTAACTATTTTATACCTCATTTTTCTTGCTATACCAGAGAAATCTCGGGACACTGTCTAGACTTCAGGTTCGAATCCTGATTCCACAAAAACATCGCCGTATAAACGGGCTCCGTCGCCCAAGTGTACTCAGACTTCTGTTTCGAAAGGGCTTGCCTGCTCAAGCGTCTTCTTCTTCATTTAACTACGGTTCAAAATTGCGAAGTTCATCCAAAATTATCCCTGGCGTTCCTTCAAACTGGGCGTAAATATAAATAAAACTAAACTAGAAAAATCTCAAAGAACTTACAACGTGGAATAAAGTTCTTATTAGCACAAGATGCCCTACAATATTCACATGGCATCTCTACGATTTTGTACGGAATTGGGAATATCGTAGCAACATCGTGGAGATATCGTAGAATATCTTGCGCTAATAGAGGTCATTAGAACCACAACTCTGGAATTTCCATATCAAACACCTCATTAGAATTGTATAAAATTCAGAATATTTCTAAAAGCAACCTATAGCGCTTATGATAGCATAATCTACAGATTACTTTGTTAACCTTGATTTCAAGTAAAATTAAATCAAGATACTCTAAACACGCAATCACAAAAACACCTGCTTTTCTACTTCCTAAATAACATTTCCAGCCTGCTTACGCGAGCTATGGTCAGTAAACAATCTGTAACGACTATGCGATAAAAAATGACGATGGCATGCCATTTTTCTAAAAGTATGACTTCGGCAATTGCAAAATAAATCCAGTTCCAAAACTTCTGTCCTGGTTATGTTTCCAATAACACTTGCTGAAGAAGAAAAAAGTATTGAAAGCCGAAGTTTTTCATTTACCAGATGAGCAATAATTTAGATTAAGTCGTTGAGCGCTGCGTATTTTTACCATTGTTGGTACATTTTATAATCATTTGTCATGCGTAATGACTTTTTTTGTAGTTGTATATTCCGAGTATCCATATTTTGATTGAGATTTGTTATTTGATTTGAGATTTTTATTTCCTATAAAATGTGCTATTTATATCTAGTAAATGGAAAATACGAAGTCTATGTTTGGTATAAGTATATATTGGTAGGACTGAAAATGCTACGGACACTCAAAATACGTTGTAGTATTCTGAAACTAGTTTATCCATTTAAAAGCACTTATGATGACTAAGATAAAGAGTCGATGACAATTCTTATTAATCTTAAGTACGATATTTCTATCGAACAACTGAAAAATATAATTGTTATGGCACATAATATGAATACGTAAAATCATTTTAATCTGAGGATATAATTTGATATTTTTAAAGAGAATACGATAATAGAAACATATTTAATAAAGTGTATACCATTTGCATTAAATATCTTAAATTGGATATAGAGATCTAAATATTGCTTGTAACTTTCTAATTATTAATATAATCTATGATTTCAGATGAAATGTATTACATGCTTCATTTTTTAAAAGTTGCGTGTTTCAAAACATTTATGCTGTGAGTCATTTATTTTTTTCATTAATCGGAAATTCTGAAATTCCGTTTAATGAGAGATAACATTATATGGGCAGTTTGGATGAAATTGCTTTAAAATTGCTACTGACGTATAATAATTTATGTATTTTATGTAAAATTCCTTCCATTCTTTAACAACATTTATGTCTTTAGTGAGAAATAAGCAATCGGAATTGAACATAATAAAATCTATAAAATTAAAAGCATGGAACATATTCCTCTGAAAGTAATTTTAGAAATGTTTAAAATATACAAACTTTAGAAAAATTGTTCTGAAGTTTAGTTAGGATTAATTAAGAAAATTTAATCTTAAAATATCATATTTCGATCAGCCATTCAAAAAATGTATAATATTAAGAACTCATGGAATGATTATAAAATTTTAGAGATAATATGAAATCTATAGCTTAAGAAAACTTGAAAGAAACTTCAGAAAATTATAATCTTATAAGCTGCTGAAGGTTGTTAATTCATGACAACTAAATTCCTTTAGATGCCACGAAAAATTAACAAATATATTATTTAAAAAATTCTATAAATCCTTTTAGCCTCTTAGACAAAAATAAATTCCCAACAATATCGTTTTGTTAAGTAATTTTCCAGACAAAAATTTAATAAAATATCTTACAACAAACCATTCACTGAAAATTTATGCGCATTTTAAAAACACGTCATACGAACTAATTTACAGAAGACGAATGCTAAGTTACGGCTTAGACAAATTCGTTTTTTGCTGTCGAATATACGCTTATTGTGAGGGGAAGAAAGTCCTAATTTAGTGAACATGTAAGGGGAAAAAACGTCACGCAGGGAAATTCGAAGAATAATGGAAAATATTCCCTTCTTTCCTTTAATCAAATTCCCTTGTCGCTGTTATTAAGATGCAGAGTTGATTTATTCACCACTTAATTTACCGAAAGGAACGTTGAATTATTTTTTTATCTTGTATCTTAATATTCTATCTGCACCAAGTAATGGGTTTCGCTTTGTTTGACTAATTGTGTTTGCTGTATTTTCTAATAACCAAGTGAGCCTCATAATAAAGCTCATAAATTTAATATTTAGTTTATGATGTCTACGGTTTTTTTTTATTTATTTGAAAGAATTATAATAGGTTATTGTTTATTAATAAGTGTATGGGAAAAATTTGAGAAATTTGATATCCTTTAGAGTTTCTTCATGGTTTCTTTTTGTTGTTGTATTAACTGCCTTCAGCAAGCAGCCATCATATTAATAGAACTAATTTAGTTATTTTAATCCAGTTTAATTTAGTTGTGCAACTTATTTGAATTTTGGTATGCTGAAATCATCAATTGTTTGCAAAAGATTCAGAAATGAATTGGAAAATACAAAAGAAAACACTGAACGGAAAATGTATTAGTATTTCAAGTAAATTTTTGATATATAAACAGAATGAAAAAGCCCTGAATGTTTCCATCTAATGAAATTAATGATATAGACCCACATTCATCTGTTGAGAAAGTGTTAGACCGAATGACTCTGAAAAGCAGGGCACTTAATGGAATTCTATATATATTTTTGTTTTAGGGATGCATAATTCTAGTTATAATAATTACCCATTACTTAAATAATTATAAATTAAACATTTCAGCCAAATATTAGGCATAAAGGAATTACAAAAAAAATTGTTACAAACCTTTTTGCATAAAGATAAGCAAAATCATCATTGTATTTTTTCTCTTTCCATAAAACATAGAAAAATATTTGCATTTCTAGTTGCTTGTCTACATTTTCTTGTGGATCTTATGTATCTGTAAAATAATTAACTTTTTATAGCCATTCGCCACTCGCTTCGATTGACTCTTGAGAAGCGAGAATAGAAATAATAAATGACAATCACTAAGACATGCAGAGTTGCAAGAGAATTTCCTAAGAATATGCTTCGTCATAATTCGTGTATAATTTCTGTACCATAAATTTCTGTCATGGGTTTGCCTCCAACAGCCATTTCTGAGGGAAAACATGTTACTTAAAGCCGAATCTTATAATTTCCCAAATGAGTAATAAATTATATTATGTCGTTAAGGGCCTGAGGTATCTTCCATTGTTAGCACTTCTTGTAATTCATTGTTATTTGAAACGATTTTTTATTCTCAAGGTTGCCTACGAGTAATATTATCATTCACGCCATTTTTATTTTAACGTTGTCTTCGCGAAGCTCTGATCGCTAATTATTGTTGTTCATTATGAATGAATCTGCTAAGCTGTGATAGTTTGAATTGGTGATGTGTCGTTGTAGTGATTCATGGAGTGTTGTATTTTCGTTATAGTGTGTCTAATGAAAAAATATAAAATGTTAATTTTTTAATTAACTTTTCTATATGTTTTTGTCCTTTCTAAAAAATAAAATTCACTTCCATCCATCCAAACCGGAAAGGATCCAAATGGCTCTAAACAAGGAGAAGCAGGAAGTGTAATGTAATGTATTTTGTAATTTATACTAAATATTTAAAATCATACCATATTAAAAATGGTTTATATATTTTACGCTATATACCTATAATGTAAAAGTAAGAATCTATTATTCTCCTTCTATTTATTATTCATTATAGTATTGAAAAATTTGAAATCAATGCTTTGGTATTACTAACTAACAATGAGAGGATACAATCTATGGATAATTGGAATTGTTTACATCATCTATAGGATGGTTAAAGTAAAATAGTGATTAAAAATTTTAGATATAAATTTTTTTAAGAATACATTTTGTCTATCAGATTCCTTATGTCTAGGCTTGCCAGATTTCTGAAATGTTCAACCGGGACACCGGAATGCCCCCCAGCGCCGCGGGTATTCAAGGGTACACACCCTTGGCGGGTTTTTAAAGTGTTTTAGAGGGTAGTTTATTCTCAATGACATGAATAAATGGTTACTGATTAGGAACCTAAACCAGGGGTAATAATAAATGACACAAGCATAAAAATTTAAACATTTTATTTCTTACATGTTAATATTTATAAGTTACTTAAGTAAGAAGAAACACTTTGGATGATTAATAAAAATTTGAACAATATTTACATGTACTTTTAATTGGCTGGGACTTTTTTAGAAAGTCTTTTTTGTTTTTAATCGTGTTGTAAAAATCTTCACAAGCTATTCCGATATTAATTTTACATGTCATCAAGCCTTTAACTGTAGATTCCTTCATTAAACCCCTATCTTCAGTCCATGCGTTGTTCATCAAAGAAAATACTCTCTCAACTAGTGCTGATGTCCCAGGTAAGCAGAAGGCATGGTCACGATTGGCGAGACAAGACGATACGATGACAATATTATTTATTAGAAGACCATCACTCTTCTATAGTTTTCACTTTTCATACAGTACAATGAAATAAATGATAAAGTAATTATCCTAAATAATCCTTCACAGTCAATTATTTTTAGACTTTTTTGGTCATCTATAATCAAATTTAATTTTTACCGGGACGTGAAGTAAACCGGCCGGGACACCGGGATTTTGTCTGAAAACCGGGACGTCTGACAAGCCTACTTATGTCAAATGTTTTAATTTCATAAACAATTTTAAAGCTGAATGATATGAACTTACGATGGAATAATAACTGAATTTGAAGGTAACAAAAAAAAGTTTTGCTTCAGTAAGCTTGAAATACATTCTTCAATGTTAACAAATTTTAAATAAATATAACCAAGAAAAAATTCCACCAAAATAGGAACGATGTAAAAAAATCAGCAGTATTCTCCCGTCGGCTTTCTCGTACACCTCTACATAACATAAAACCACCTCCTATCCCAGTGACTAGAGTTTTTCTGACTCTTTAATCACTTTTAACCATCTGACTGCTTATCCCGCGATTTCTGTGGGTAGGAAGTAAGTATAAGTGTAAGTTATTAAAAGGAATGTTTCGAAGATGTGTAAATAAACGCAATAATTGAAATGTATGCAAAATTGTCCTTGGGTGTGAGTAACAATGCGTAGATAGTTAAACGAAATAATTAAAGATGTACAAAATATTTTCTTAGAACGTGATTGATAGCACACGTGTTTGAATCATTCTCGTATATCTGGTGCTTTCCTGTGTTGACCGTATAGCAAAAATTGGATAGCTTATATCATAAGTGTCCTTTTTATTCTGTTGAAACATTACATCTTAAATTATACAGATCTGCAAATTTAGAGCAAGGACTGTATGACAAACTCAAACTATGTAACCCGATGTGTTTTTGAGATCATGTTCACATACGCAGTGATAGACACAACACAGAGAAATATTTTTTTTAAGTTTTTTTCCGGACTGAATGAAATCTAAACCGAAGAGATTCTCCATATTTTCGAGTTAGAATAGTTTGAAGATTACAATACTCTTTCTCTTCGTGTAAGAGAAAGTACAACAAGAACTGCAAATTTTATCCACACGAAAGGCAAAGTTGAAAAGATGGATAAATATTTTTAATCAGGGTCGGCTAAAAGCTTAAATTAAGAGCAATATCCTTTTTCAGAGTGATTGTCCAGACCAACATTAAATGAAATATCTTATAACGAACAAGTCAAATAAAATGTATGTGCATTCTAAAATTAAATCTTCTGAACTAATTTACAGAAAGCGAAGGCTAAGTTATGGCTTCTGAAAATTAATTTTGCTGCCGAGTATACGCCTATTGTGCACAAATGAAAGCCCTACTTTAATTGGAATAGAAAAAGCCTTGCAGTAAGATGTAGAGAATAAAGAAAATTGTTTCCTTCTCTCCTTTTAATCAAATTCCCTTGTCGTGGGTTTTTTTATTAAGGTGCAAAGTAGATTTATTCACTTCCTAACTTGTCGAAATGAATGCTGTATACATGTTTTCCCCACTATTTTAATATGCATTCTGCATCCAGTAATGGGTTTCACTTCGTTTGAGTAACTGTGTTTGCTGGGTTTTCTAGCAATTAAGTTTCTAGAATTATAGCGAGCGTAATAAAAAATGTTTATGGCGTATACTTTATATTTTTTGCGATTTGTCAAGCTCAGGCCTGTTATTCAAGAGTTTCATAAGTTAGGTATTATTTTTTTGCGTAGAAACTTGATTTTGTGTTCATATATAAAATTGTAGCGTTTTATTGTTTGTTAGAAAAAATTTAGTCTCAAATTTTAAATATTATCGTGCTCTCAATTTTGTGAACCTCTTGTATCGAAATGACGTGTCAAATTCGTTCATCGAAGTACAGAAATTCTGATATTTAAATCTGTATTTCAGTTAAAATAGCCTACAATTAAAAAGACTATAACCACTTAAGGATATTAGGTGTTCTTTCTGTTCAGATATGAATGGAAAGGGAAAAAATATCCAAAATAAACGCGTATGTAATCAGAAGTTTAAATGAATTCGCAGAAGGGTTTAAAATAATTTTTTTATAAATTTCAAGATTGTAAAGGAAGGAATTAATTTTTTAAATTTTTACAAATGCAATTAACTACACATAATGACATCTCATTCAGATACAATACATATTTCTCTTTTAAAATGTGCTTCGTTTCGAATTCTATCTTGAAAAGAAAGATAATTTCATAGCCTCTTTTAAAGAATACTTTTCCTTTCAAACCTTTTATTTCAGAAATGATAGCACAGGCTGAAAAGGCTTGACTTTTTTGACTTCCTCACTGAAGCTTTCGAAAAGTTTATAGAGCAGAGAATTCACTTTCTGAAAGTTCGGATTTTGGCAAATAGGAAGCAATCATATTCTTTGAAGTAGGGATTTTTATGTATATTTTCAAATGATCTCAGATGGAAAATATATAAATCCAGATTCAGCTCTGTTAATGATATTCCTGAAATTTTTCAGGTTTTTCGGAGAATTGCGAACTTTAAAAGATCAACTAGTTTCTTATTTCAAGATATGCTTTGTATTATTATATTAAAACTGTCTTTAAACTTGTTTAAATGCTGTTAGGTAGAATCCTTATACGAAGTTCACCTATTTTTATATTAATTTGGTTCTCTGTTTAGTTGTAAATTATTTTACATTTACTAAATAATCATGTGCATTGCTGTTTTCCGACACAATACTAATTGGTGATAGTTAGGTAATCAGAAAAGCTCGTGTCGCGATATTTCAACAAACCAATTCATTCTCAAATTTTTCTTATGAAATATTTTTTTCTAGCCATGACTAGCTGATATATCCTACGTGATCTAGATGAAACTATTTGCATATGCTTTATTAATAAAAAAAATTGATTATTTAATTAATCATCATTACATTTTCACAGAAACTTCCTTAAAAATCCATTATTTATCGGTAAAATGTGAAATACGTTTAACATAAATATTTATAGGAAAGGTTGCAGTTATCACATATCAAATCAATTTTTGACGGCATATTGGAGTAAACGTTATATGAAAGAAGATAAAAATATATTTAAGATTAGCGAATAAACGCATTTTTTAAAAATATATGTAATACTTCAATGTAAAAATTTTTAAATATAATATTTCGATACACAAATATTCTTATCGACTGCATTTATTTTTATTAAATTATCGGTTGCAGCAAACAATATTTTAAATATCGTAGCATTTCGAAAAATTACAGTACGTTTCAAGCAGATTTTAAAAACTGTCAAAAAGTAATTTTTCAGTAAGTTATTTTTAATTTTTAAAGAATGTTACAAAATTGAATTAAATAATGTGAGTGGCGACATGGAGGCAAATAAATGAAATGATTTGAAATATCTTTAATTTTTTCATTCAATAGGAATTACAGCTCTAAAGATAAGATAATCATTTTTATATATTGAAATATAGTTCTTAATGAACAAGCAAATAACTTCTTCTTAGTATTTTTGAACAAAACCTGAAGAAAATCTATTGAGTTGTTTGCGATTCTTTAGTGTATAAACTATTTATGAATTTTCACTTTATTTTTGCTTTGCTTTAACATATTAAGCCGCATTTGTATCCAAATGAATACAACGTATGCTATCCTAACAGGTAATTTATATTAGCTTGGGCATTGTGGATATTCTGTGAACAAATAATAATGGCCCTAAAATATTTTTATATGGTGGTACTCAGTGTTTTAATAGAGATAATCAAGTGTTATAATTCACAAACCTGAATTTGATAATTCTACTAATGACAAAAAATATCTACTTTAGGCATTTCGTGCTGGGAGGTTGCGTACCCGATCAGATATTATTGCAGAAACAGCAGATTTCTCCCATACTTCGCAAAGAATATTTCTTTCGTCCACCCGAAACACGCAATCCTGAAAAATTAGACCACTTATTGCTATTGGCAACAGGGAAGTGAGTGCATTTAGTAACCGGAAGTAAGGGTTCTCGTAATTGTGGGATCGACATTTCCTACCAAACCCCCCGATTGGCTTCTCCGTGACATCGATTGGCAACCTCCCTAATCGTACAATAATCATTCATCAAGATTCCTCTTTTCTGTCCAGTCCACAGTTCCGGTCATTTTGGCACTGGTTATCAATTTCCTGGGATAAATTATGCTGCCTTTTGGCTTTGTGCAGTCGTTAATCTTTATTTAGCGCCACAATAACTCGGCGTATAGCGTCGGAGTGATAATCTCAGCAATTTAACGCCGGGCTGCATCTTCATTCATCAGAATTTCAAGTTGCACTGAAAGCTATTGTCAAACGGTGGTTGCAGAAGGATGGAATTTAAAGATGGCGGGTTTATTAATGTGTGTGAAAAGAGCAGTAATAAAAAAGTGCTGATTTGTATGCGATATAGTTTTGTAGGCGTTTCCCGTTAGATTTTGCGGTGAATGAGAACTTTTTATTCATAATTCTTCTTTCTTATAATCACTGTAGAATAACTGTAATATTCATTCCATGAATAGTTCTGTGATTAGAGAGATTATGCATAAACCGGAGGTATTTGTCAGATAGTCAGAAGTTTCAGTAAATTTTACAAAACGCGCGTTTAACCCCTCAAATCCCGCGCCCGTCATATTGATGTGTATCGAATTATCCCATTTTTAGGCTTATAAACTAAAATTTAATTATTAATTAGCTTTACAATTTGAGACAAAAATTACGTAGAATCCATAAGGATCTCAAGTATTCTATGCCTTCTTAGATGAATGAAAACGACAGACCCTTTCCAAAACAGGAGGGGTCATCTCATTAGATAGCAAAAACAAAAATGCGCACCTTACGGTATGTGGCTACCCTAAATTCCTCGTTTTGCTGAAAATTTTCGAAAAACAGGCTTTTGTTAGTGCATTAAAAGTAATAAATTTTCCTTCTGATTATTTTCAATATTATGGAGTCTCGAGATCAATTCTTTCTCAAATTCACTATCATGTGTAGCCACTGGTATGTAAACAAAATTTAATTATATGAATCGATCAACTGATAATTGATTTCTGAAAATACTAATACTATATTGTAATTGAAAACAGAGAAGAGTTGTTTTTATTCATTATTCTTTTTGATTCTCTTCTAGACTTGATAATTTTATCCGCATGAAATTACGTAATAGAGTACAATCGAATAATTATTTTATTGGAAAATTAAATGGTATTTTATCATTTTAAAAGTAATTCACGAACATCTAAAAGTAACTCAAGCAATTTCCTCCTAAAACTCTTTTATACCTGAACCTTTAACCATAAATCTTCTTCATCATTCTTACCATTACTTTTCATGTCATAGACTTACATCAAATTTATTGAGCTGGAGTGGAAGTCGACTCCCTCACATTCCGGTGAAAGTCGCGATAAAAACATCGCTTACCCTTTCCCACTGGTGTTAAAAGAAAAAATAAAGAAATCACGAACAAAAAAACAAAATAATTATTTTTTATCTTTCGTAGCTTTGATCTTTAAAGAAGAACTTTTATCTCCTGACAAATTGAAGTAACGCCTCGATGGAAAACATTTGTGGTTTAAAAACACGATGACTATCAAATAAACTCGATCTCTCCCTGCCTTAAGTTTCCCCTGGCTTCAGTTATATATTTTTCTTGCTTATGAACAAAAATCTTGGATAACATGTTTCGAAAATCGTCTGGTGCATTCTTCTCTATTAATTTTAACTTAATAGCAACATCGTTTTATAAACTTGATCATCCATTTTATTTCTTTAGCTACATCGTATGATTATGTGAAGAATAAATTTAATGTTCGAACGCAATAAGAAAAACTGGTGAAGTGTAGATTATTCACCTGTGAATTTTTCAGAGGCATAGGTTTAGGACGAAGATCAGAGAACACCAGGTAAAATTTATTTATCTCTTTCAGAAGTTTATAATTTTACTTGAAGCTTCTTTATAAAGAAAAGTAAAAGATTTTTTAAAATTAAACGCTTTCATTTTATTGACCTTTTTTATTTAGATAATGCAAATATTGTTTGGAAAATGTAGATGTTAACCCTGAAAATTTGTATAAAATTAAAAATAAAGTTTATCTGATAAATACTTTGTAGCAATATAATATATCCTGGGTCGAGTGTTTCCGAACTCTTTATAGAATTTAGCATTTAACTGCTATATTGTACTTCTTCAGACCAATTTATTCCTATAACTTGCCTTCTTTTTACTTTCTCGTATACGAAGTATACAAAGAGAAAGTATTGTAATCGAAGAAAAATTCGAACTCGAGATTTTGACGAATCTCCACGTTTTAGACCTCCCCGAGTCCGAAAAACACAATTTTGGAATTATGTCTGTTTGTGAACACCATAACTCGAAAATTATTAGAGCTCGGGGATGATAGTTGTTATGTGGTCTTTAAACATAATTTGTCGGTTTCTATCAAATTTTCGACAAAATCCGTCTACGGGAAGTCTGTCTGTTTGTACGTCAGCGTTCAAGTGAGCACTATAACTCAAAAACTTGAATAGCTAGATCGATAAAATTTGGTGTATACGGTTTTATCGTCATGAATGTAGGTCCATATAAAATTTTGGGCCAAATCCGTCAAAGGGTTGACTGTCTGTCTGTCTGTATAATCGCATCTCCAACGAATCCGCTGTCTCCACGCGCATGCGTATGGACGCAACCTTCTGTGCACGATATTTATTGAGTCCTGCTTGACGCTTTTTTTAATCCGATTCTCCAAGCACATGCGTACTGGTAGCAATCTGTGCACGCGAGAGGATTATGTGACTTTGTCCTTGAGCCAGAAAGAGTAGAAATCGGTACGCATTTAAATCGGAACGCATCTCTTTGAATTTGATTTTTACCTAAATATTTTCTAATAGTCATTGGATCCTGGGTTACAAAAGGTTCAAATTTTTTTATCGACGCGGGGGGAGGGGAAACAGCACCTTCTTCGAGAAGTATACGAGAAAGTTTAGGGGAGACCACTCCCGCTGGTTCTTGCCAAAATCAATAGCCCGTTTTTCAAAAGAATCAAAGAATTACTACAATATTTATTTATTTCTATTAAAGTAAATTCAAAAGCCGTGGACCGAAGCAAGATAAAGAATAATTTATTATTTATAAAAGCGGAAGTATATATACATTGAAGTAATACCTAACCAATAAGAGAAGAGTGCGCCACAAAAATAGAACATGACATCGTACACCACATATTGAAACAGGAAGTGGATGAGTAATTGATGCGATGCGCGATTACAGATTGAATATGAAATCATAACAATTTCGAAATATAATTAAACATACAAAATTAAATTCATTGGTCTTATATTACATATTAATTCTAATAATTAGACGTAATGGCGTTACTTAGTGCATTGGACACCTGATGGAGTAAGGCAGTTGGCTGTATCTCTCCTAACTATTATGAGAAATATCTTCTAAAATCAATTCGCGTTTGCATTTATTTGAGTCCATCTTAGTTAATCAAAATCCTCTATAACTAAACAGAAATTGAACAAGCTTAATTGAAAGTTAGGCATGCAACTTCTAAGAAACTTTATCTGTATCTGTAAAATCTGTAAATAGAATCGAGAAAATACTGGGTAAGTAATAAGTCTCTATACAAATGGAGAAAGAGGTGACTAATTTCTTTTTTCGTTTTGAAGAAGGTGAACCAATTGAAAAGAGATGCTGCTTACCAAACAAGAACGGATTTACATTACTCTGTTGGCTGGGAGTGACACCACCCGTCATGCAGCGCATACTTTCAATGCAACGCAAAGAACGCAGATAACCCATGACACCGTAATAAAACTTATCATGAAACTTTAAAAGTTGGGTTCCGTCGCCGATGCAAGGAGATCTAGGAGACCAAAGACTGCAAAAGATGAAGCTACGTCAACACATGTACCAGCAACGATGGCCAGGAGCCCGACAAATGGGACGCGACCTTTCTCTGCGCACATGGGAATCAGACGAACCAGTGTCATGAGCAATTTGCGGGCTAACAAGTGGCAAGATATACGCTGCAGATGTAGCAACATCTGATAGAGGAAGAGCTTGACCATAGGGTAGAGTTCTATGAATGGTCACTGAACTTGCACGAGAATGTTTCTAATAAAAATTGGTTAGAGCAATTGTAATTGTGTGTCGACATGGAAGTGAGACATGTGGAACATATCCTGTAACTGTTGCATCAAATGATTTCATTTGTACGAAAAAAATAAACATTAGTCATCGTTTTCACAATTTGTATGGAGGATAATGTTTCACCGTGTAGAACAAAATCTGGTGACGAAAAATTCCATTTTTAATAAGAAAAGGCTGCAGTTGTGCGTACATGAGTTTACCATCCGTTAGGCACGCTAACTTTTGTTATACATTTAGGCGCGGGGTACATATGTCTCCAATTTTCTACAAATATTTTTTTCTGAGAACAGGTAAATCGGTTGAAAACTAAAGAATAAACAACTAAGAAATGCAGAAAAAGCAAAAATAATTTCCGATGACTATTTTGAATAGTTTTATAGAGATTACAAAAATACTATGAGAAATCATAATATTTTACATATACTTCTTAAAAATGCTCACGTTCTTCTTAAGCTCACTACAGGCTTAATTATGGAATTTTTTACCGTATTTTTTGTTAGTTTTCTCCCCATTTCTTCCACAATATTTGAATCGACATTTATTACTCATTGACTTTGCTGTTTTTTGGTCCTGTACCGTTGATTCCTAACATAAGATTTTCTCTTCTTTTTAATTAAACTGGAAGATGGACATTGGGCAGTTCTGCATAAAATTTGAAGTATAAAAACCATGAAACTGAAATTCTTGATGGGATCAAGTCTTTCCATGTCCTTATCGATATTATTGTGTTCAAAATTAAAAAAGTGTTAATAGTAGACTTGTTTCAAAGATCGGAAAAATGAACCACAATCCAATGGCAAGTATTTCTTGAGACATAATTTCTCCGGCATAACTGATCTCGAATATTAAC
Source organism: Araneus ventricosus (assembly GCA_013235015.1). Taxonomy (NCBI): domain Eukaryota; kingdom Metazoa; phylum Arthropoda; class Arachnida; order Araneae; family Araneidae; genus Araneus; species Araneus ventricosus. The sequence goes on along the minus strand of BGPR01000160.1, from coordinate 368,708 downwards.
ACATTTCGTCGTGTCACAAAATGCAACAATTTCAGGTATTTGTTATATCACCTAGCATCAATAGAAACTGAGAAGTTCATGGTAAATAATTATGGCACTAGGCATCCTAATATTCAAGACTTTACTTCTAGCTTCTTATATGGTAAAAATTCTTTGAATAATTACCGTTTATTTAAATTAAATGCATCGACATAAATTAGTTTAGATCCCTGTCAAAAGTCTTTTGGCAAATTGAAAGCTAGAAAACAAATTATCCGTTGTTAAACTCTAGTTCTATTGTTTTTTAGAATAAAATACACTAAAATTTAATAAATATTTAAAGAATTAAATATTAAATAAACTATGAGCAAGAACTTTACTCGGGAAGCATAATAAGTCGTCAAGAAAGTAAGCATTATTACAGAACAAACGAAAGAAGAAGAACGATCAACTGCTATTTCTTGCTACACGGTTAGGCGCGCGGGGTACACCTGTCCCCCCATGCTGCTTTTTGTTTTCTTATCTTCCGTGCACCAACCTTTAGAACTTGAATGACTGTGCCATACTTTTTCTGAGTATTTCAAGGACCGGTATTTAAAGTTTGATTTCTAAACAATGAATGGAATTTAAATCGCAGTGTTTTGAAAACTAATGGGGGGACACCTGTACCCCACGCGACTAATGTAGGGTTAAAAGACGTATATCCGACTATTTAAAAGCCAATATTTTCTGAATTTGACTTTATTCCTTTCTAAGTTTGCAGGAAAACGACAAACCTGTAGCTAAAGTTGGACGGAGGAAGTAATTAAGTAATAAACAAAAAAGAATTGCAGCACCTAAAATTGGTCACATTGACACCGTATTTAGCATACAACATGAAATTTACTTGACCAATATAAGTCTGATAAGAATTCGCACTCATATACTCGTCATATTTGAGCGATTGTAAGATTTTTAAATAAAGAGTAGATATTTCGTCGAGAGATGTTTTGCTCAGGCTTAACACGATAATCGCCCTATGAATCAAATATGATTCATACCTAAAGTCTAATTAGATTATCTTTTTTTGCTGTAGTTCGGAGACAGCAGCGAAGGGTTCATCTAATTAGATAGATGGTTCGAATCTTAGGTGTGAATCATAGCCGAGAAACTGTTAAGCGTGTAAACTTCTTTTGTTATAACAGAGCATCAAGCAAACGTCGTTTAGCATTATCCAAAGAGATGCAGGCTAAAAAACATGGAAACTATGGAAATTTCAAACAAACCCCATCACTGATTTCTCAGCTGATGAACTTTGTATGAATTTATGATTAATAAATTCATACAGAGTTATATGAATAATTATTAATGTCATATATTAATCATTATATTCAAAATGATGTTAATATATGACATTTAAGATACCCTGATGGATTTGTATCATTCTAAGAATGAAACATTGGGGTTCTGTGTACTCTAAATATTAAAATATGTTGATTGTCTTTCTTTTAATAAAAATGAACCACCTTGTGTTAAATAAAGTTTTTATCAGGGGACTAGGATTTTGTTTCAGATAACAAAAAAATTTCTTTAGAAAGATGAAATTGTTAGACAATGTAGATTTAATAAATTCAAAATGATACTCTGAATCCCTTTTATAGAAAGAATATTTCGAAAAACAAATAAAATGTATTCAGTAATTCATCATAAAGCATTATTTCAAAATCTAAGAAGGGGAGGCCACGAAATGTTTGTATGCGAGTACTATACTGACCATGCTATTCGCGCTTCAACAACGGTGACAACTTACTGGTTTGTAAGCTGTATCGAAAGTTTGAGGGCTATTTTCTCCGAATTGGTTGGCCATTGCGCTTTAATATTTTAATGGATGAACACCCTAAAGGTATACTATTAATATACCAAGTCTCATCCCGAATTGAATTTCCCAAGTCGTGCCCTCCCCTTGTAAGCTCATTTTATATTACAAAAAATGTGTTCAAGTGATCTATTCATATCCAAAACAAGCAACCAAAATAAATAAAGTTAACAAACGTATTAATGTTTTACTCATAATTATTTATAGGTACTGGGCGTTTATAAAGTTGTTATCTCAAGCGTAGAAGTAATTCAGTATTTATTTAGTTATAGAAAACCACATTCAAATCCCTGATTTTTTTTTATTGAATTGCTTTCCTATCTGGAATTTTAAATTCTGAAAATCTTTAGCGATATATTTCAAAACTAAATCCATGACATAGAATCATTTTCATATAGTTGATGACTTTTAGAGTTCTCCAGAATAGAAGTAGAAAATTAATCATTATTCTCCTTTTTCGGAGCTTTGTTTCATATTTCAAATAGCTTTTGGGAATCAATAATCATGGAACATATGGTAGAATATGAAATCATTTTATTGTCAGCAAATATCTGATAAATGAGAAGAGACAGAGGTAAATATGAGAAAGGAAGCCTTCATTTTGCTAAAGAGTTATTCATCTCTTTGAGTAATATATACTCTCAAACAGCTCAGAATGCATGACTGGAGTTTTATTGCCTTTAGAATATTATTAAAAACAAGTGCCTATTTCTTTAACCTTTTAATCGGTTTGCCCGTTCGGCGTACGGGCTACCCAAACTTTGGCTTTAACCGGTATGCCAGTACGCCGCAAAGGCATCAATATTTTTCCTTTCCTTTTCCTGTTTGTCATGAATTTTTAATTAGCATAACAACACTATAAATTTTTTTCAACAGATGACATATATTATCCATGTCACTGAAATGCTTTTCATCCAGGTCTATCGTTGAAGGGGTTTTCTTAACCGCCGAATAACAGAAGCTTAAATTTCAACGCAGCAAAAAATATGTCTTTTTTGTGAACGCTTCTGGTAAAAAATTGACCGGTTAATATGTTAAGTTCGGCGAGGAAAATTCCAAGCATTAATTTAGTTAGATGATTTTATTGAAATTTAGTGAGAATAATTATTTATAATCAAGACTATTGTTTATTCTGCAAGCAAACATCCTAACCGAATTCGATACAACTCGGCTCCAGCGCAACACTTGACCTTCAGAATTATATTTTACGGTTTCTTAGAAATATTAGTGACCTGAAAATGTAATCTTTCCAATTTTATCACTTGAAAAATTTTCAAATAGCGAATAATATGCCTTTTCTTTTGCAGTTTAGAGTTTTTTTATTATTTAATAAAAAACCTAAGTAGTATTTTTATGAAGTATTTCAGTATTTTTTATTAAGTTTTTACATTGATTCCTTTGTCATGAAACTGAAGCGGAAAACATAATCCTTTACAACTAGCTGCCTTTACTTCTAGACTGGGTTCGAAAAATTAGTCCCTTATTTCTATTATTAAGAAATAAGGGAATCTACAAAAAGATAAAATAACGGTACTATGAACGCTTTTGAATTTCGCTATACAAAGTGAGCACAAAGTTTTGCCCTGATGATAAAAGTTTATTATAAAATAACCGTTGAATGTAATAAAGTAATTTTAGTATCATTAGATAGTTCACTTTTAACAGTTTTTTTGTGTGTGCAATAGAACAAAATGTTCTATTGCACAAAAAACTACGTAAATGTTAATACATGGTAGTACTTGCGGATTTAATTGTGTTCCGGGGAATTGAATATTAGTGGAGGAATAAATTTAAATCACTGCATTCCTTCTTATTCCTCAATTTTTCTTTTGGGGATGTGTCAAGGACACAGTTTTTACTACAACAGTTGCTGACGTTTAAGTACTGAGGTCCAGGATAAAAGACGCGGCGAGAACTAGAGTACCGCTTTGACATTCTCAGAGCTACCAAGTGAGCACACGTTGACATCTACTGAAGTACGTGGTATTATTAAAAACTGTATAACACAGTACTAGAATGTATCCAAACAAACATATGTCTAATTATAATAGTTTTCCCACAAGAAATTTTTAAAATCAGGACAAGACTTCTTTCTCATCCTGTTGATCATAGAAATTTCTGCAAGGAAATAGATGAAATCTGGGACTGTGGTGTATTAGTTGTTACTTTATCGGTTGACATCACAATTGCTTTCCCCAAATTTTAAGGCTTGATTTTAAGAAAACTGGAAAATTTATAAAATATTACTTAAAATTCTAAAAATATACACAGATTTGATTCAAGTTATGTAACAATTTGATTTGAAAGAGACTAATTATTAATGACTGATTGTATGTGAAGACAACGAAAGAAAGAAAACTTTCTTTTTTGTAAAGGAAATACAAGTTTTGTCCGCTGGTAATTCATAAAAAGTTTCTTTAAAATGAGGAAGTCTTTCAAGGAAATAGTTCAGCTACTTTTATTTGGACAAATTGTATTTCTATTCGAAACTTTGTGTTGTCATTTCAAAAAACTGAGTTTGTGTAAATTTTAATTTGGAGATAATCTCTTGCATAATAAAAAATTACATACATTTAAAGTGTTTATTTTTCTATGGTGGCAAACATTTTTGTTTTAATGCGAAATAATTATTTCCTGAGTGACAAATTTTTGATGGACGATACCAAATTTTAGAACATTATCAACATCATGGATTACTGTTTATCCTTTCATTTCCACTTACGTTTCAAAAATTATTAAATATTCCTTCTGTTTTGAAATATATTGTCTTTTTTCAAATTAATATCCATCACTTGATTTAATAAAATTTATGACATATCAAACAATAGTCCTTGAAATATTACTATTTACTGCAATCGATTTCAGGCTAATTGACTTCATTTAGCAATAGCATTATTCAATATCATAGGATAGTTATCTGAGGCCAAATATAAATTTCAAAAAGACAAAAACCAAAATTAAAAAATACCGAATATCAATAAAGAAACTTCTAAAACTCTTCAGACAGCTGTGAAACATAAAGATGGACGGTGTGAGAGTGAACAAGCATTTTACTGACAAGAATTGTCAGAAAATTTAATCTTTTTCCAAAGAAATGGAACAGTTAAAATAACATCCTGGAAAATATATATCTCTATTGACATTAAAAAAAGGAATATAGGTCTGCTAGCGATTTGTGCAGGGACAGGGGAAAAACTGAAGAAAGCACCTACACTACCCTGGGCGCAGTACACTGTTAGATAAGTAATAATACCGATTGAATTCGAAAAACAAAATTCATTTTTCCCACAAGTAAATGTCACTCAATTCATTTTAAATAATATACGGTTCTATTGCTTGGATATTCAATAATTCGAAAATTGAATAGTTTTTGAGATATTCAAGAATATCTAAAAAAGGAAACCAGAGAACGCGCATCAGCTTCTGCTGATCGGTAGCCTTTGCGTATGGAAATCTCTCGCTGTAGCAAATTTAGAACGGCGTAATGATACGCCACCTATATGAAATAAAGACATTTTTATTGGCTCTCTCATTTAAAAGAAACGCATTTGTAACATTATTAGATTTTTAAAAATCAATTTTTGAAATGGGTTCAATAAATTATGACCATCATGTATATAATTAACTTTAACTGCACGTAAATTGAACACATTGCTATTAATTGCAAATTTATTTTGTTTATGATTACAAACGATGCTCAGAATAGGAACCTAATGAAGTTAATCTTCTCACAGCATTTCACATTTGATATCACATACAGTCAGTCACTCACTACCTCAAGATGACATACAATAAAGATTGAATGATCGACACCCGCAGATAATTATACGGAACTGTAAACCACGCGCAACATAAATCATTACAAGCCTCTCAAACATTCAGAAGCAGGTATTCCTCGTCATCGGTGATGTAACTGTTAACCAGTCTTGGCACCATTACTGGGCCTCCAGGGAATTTGCTTAGACGTATATATGCGCAAACTTTTCATCCTTGCCCTCGAGATTACTCAAAGGAAGGTTCAGCACATATGCATAAAATGACCTCTATAAAGAGCATGTTATGTTAAATTCTTGAGATGGATTAAAGTTTCTGAATCCTCTTCGATAGCATTAACTTTGCCATTTCATGCGAAAACAAATTGATTTCACGGATTTTTACATGAAAATAGAACAATTTATTCGATCTACTAGTCTGGACGCCTCTGTTTCAGAATGTGGACAATCACGTTTGTATTGTTCTGAAAATTGACCGGTGGGCGTAAGGTGAATGTAGTTCAACAAGCAGCATATTAGAGAACGCGCTTTATTCAACGGAGTGCGAAAACATGAAGCACAGGCAGCAACAAAAGCAGCACTTGTACAAATCAGCAACACAAATAGACAATAAATCACTAATAATAAAAGAAACAGCGCTCAGTGTCCAACAGCTGACCAATTCGTACTGCGAACAAAGCTCCAAAGAAATAAACTTGTTTGAGCAGCTCGAGTATTCATAGCTTTTCGACAAGGCGTAACATTACGTGAAATCTCTAGAAGAATCTACCGATCTCTCTTCCTAAGAGAGATAGGACCATAATTCTACTTATAATATATCTTCATTTTTGTCGCCAAAGTCTTCAGATTCGTCGCCAAATGGTCTCCAAAGCCAAATGTCTCCAAAGAGGCATCCCGGTAAGAATCTCTAAAGCTGGACATTCACAGTCGGACTATTCCACATCATTTCGAGCTCGTCTTATAAGACAGTTCCAGTTTTCAGCCCCATGCATACGACACAATCGGTCGCTTCAATTTTCCAGGGCTACTGTGCCTACCCCTCCGTCCGCTTTCAAAATGGTAATCCCCGCCCGCTTTCAAAATGGTAACTCCCGCCCGCTTTCCCGAGAGAGTTTCACTCCCTCTCCCGCATTTTGAGGTTTTCACTTATGTGAGAGAGGCTTGCTTCCCTTTCCTTCTATTGCTTTATGGTCTAGTACGCCCTATTGGGAACCGGACCGGATGAAAATCCAAACATTTCGATTACACCGCGCCAAAAGACTCCAAATATTGTGGAACGAAGTGCTCGTGAATGTCCAGCTTAAATCTCTCTTTACTACCATAAGAATAACATGGCAGAGAAACGGTGTTACAGATTCGTCACAGTGCTTATCGATATTATTTCACTAAATTGCAGGTTTCTACTCCATGAAGAAAACATATACTTACTCTCCCTTCAGTTCACCGTAAAATTTTAAATTTCATGAGCTGATTTGTTCTTATTAAGCGTTAAGCTGAGCAATATTCAAAAACTCACAACTTAACTACGATCTTTCGATTGCATCACATTTTATTTTCGAGTTAATTGGATCTGCAGAATGCAGACTCGTGTATGATAGATGGTGAATTTTTGAAAATAAAGTGTTTGTTCTATTTTTAGTATTCGGATGAACCCTCAACAGACAATAACAAAGGATTCTATTAATCATCATCTTACTCTTGAATTTATTGGGATTCTAAACTAAATCACATTGTCTAATTTTCAATAGGATCGAAAATTTTAAATAGGCCTTCGGAAATCATAGTATAAAGTAAAATAAATGAAAACATGAATATACAATTTTACAGTAAGTTTTATTGCATTATAGTTAAATATCATCAAAGTTACTCCTTTTAGCCGAGAAACGCATCGAATTAAAAAAAAGCATAGCAAAATTTTCCTCTTCCTTTGAAAAACCGAAATAGAATATACCTTTTACAGGAAACATACCATTTTTTATAATTTTGTTTCCAATTTATGTTGGTTTTTCTTCTTCATGTAAGTTCGATCAGCCTTCACAAGATCCTCTTTCATGCCCTAATTCTTTATTAGATACACTAATTATAAGAAAAAATACGTAAGGCTAAAAGAAATTCTTTATTCTGTATAGAAATTTCGCATTAATTTCTGCATCTAAATTTTCCAAAGCTGCAATAAGTGTATTGAAAACAAAAGTATTGATTCAACCCTGTAAATGGTCATTTCTGTTCGTTTTCATCTTTCTCCGTACACACATAGCCCGCACTAGCCACATCTATGCAAAGCACAATTCTGGAGCCTTGGCCCGATTTCTCAATCATCTACTTACTACTGATCTTAACAATAATTATTTCAAAATTCAAACACAAACTTAAGAAAAGAATAACATTTCGACTTTACTTAGCTTCAATTCTAAATAATACCTTAACCTCACATAAAAAATACATTATTTTATTTTAAAATATTTCTTGAATGCTCTGTTCCCCCCTGAAAACAATCCATTTAAAAGGTTTCTTTAAGCAGTCTTCTACACCTGAAGTCTTAAACGTTGTTCCTCCTCATCTCTTCTCGCCAGAGAATTTCTGCCATTATTTTTCAAACTTTAGTCTAGCGTCAAGCTCATTGGGCTGCACTAGAAGAACCTCCATCACATTCTGATGAAAGTTACGATAAAAACATCGCTTACCCTTACCCACTGGGAGGGAGAAAATTACGAATAAAATAGTAAAATAAGATTTTTTTATCTTCCGAGGCTTCGATCTTTAAAGAAAAATTTGCTCTTCAGATAAATTGAAGTAATGCCTCGACGGAGCACATTTGTGGTTTTGAAACATGATGACTATCAAATAAACTCAAGTTCCTCCTGTCTTTAGCTAGATTTTTCTCTCTTTATTTATAGGGAAAAACTCAGAGGAAAATGTTTTTGAAATCTCTTGATAGTCTGCTTCATTCATTTTTTTAACTTTATAGAAGCATCATTGTATTTTTTTCGACCATACATTTTATTTCTTTAGCCACTTTCTATGATTAGACGAAGAATAAATTTTATGCTTGCATACTAAGAGTTAACTATAGAGAAGAGTGCATTATTTGCATGAGACTTTTAGAGCTATAAGATTTATGATAAAAATAAAAGATTACCAGGCAGAACTAATTTAATATCTTGGAGAATTTTATAACCTAGCTTCACATTAGTTTATATTATAAAAACTGAAAGAATTTTGATATCATAATTTTTGTTATTTTACTGATATATTTCTATTCTGTTATGGATTTCTTTTTCAACAAATGCAGATGCATTTCAACAAATCAGTTTTGCCGACTACTGTAAACATCTGCACATAAATATTTTCTGCCTTTTAGCAGTTTAGATTTATCTTCCTATTAGATGTTTTGTTTCTCAAATTTTTATGCTACATATATCCTGCAATTCACTTTTAACATATTCTGATTAAAAATTAGAGAGTTTATTAAAAAAGACACATACAAGTTTGAGTTAATAAATTGAGAATGTACGTCGTAATGTATTTTTTTGAAAATGATGAATAAAAATTATCTTATAGTTCTTTTTATTTCTTTATTTAATTAATATAGCATCACATAACTTATTATTTATTCCGATAATAATTTCGCATTTATTTCTTTTTACTTAACTTCTTGAAATTAGAATTTTTCGTGAAAAAAGAATTATGTTTCTCTTTATCTCTTAGAGAGTTTCGTTGTTTGACAGTTTGGCATCACATTATCTTTTCGTTTTAGAAATTTATCCACACAATTATCCAATCAATTGATCTTTCCATCATTTGTTCTTTTCTACTGTTTCTTTTGAAAATTAACTAAATTATGAGGAACACTGCCGATAGGATAGAAATAAGAGCAAGAAGAATAAGAGCATTTAATGGTTCATAGAAAATCTCTATATCTGTGATTAAACATAGGAACAATCATTATTCAAACTATGAAATTGCCTGGAATACTTTTATTTAAAAAAATTACGATAAATCTGCAATTCGCTTTTACAGAAACAGGACTGAAGACTCGAACGGAGTATTAAAATTCAAAATCATTATAATTGAAAATTCAGCCCATTAAGTAACATTGCTGTATATTTTAATGTACTAAATATAAGTGTAATACTGCACTATAAAGTAAAATTACATGTTATAAAACTAAAATCATTTCTAGTCCTACACCCTTCCGATCTGTATATGTTATCAAGAAAGACATACAAACAAGCTGATAAAATTAAGGCACATCAATTCAATATAAAAATGAAATAATTTTCATTTGAATAATTCTTCTCGACATATTGAACATTTTTCTGAATGTGTGTAAGCCATGGAATGTTCTTAGCAACTAGAAAATAACCCGTCATTGTATGACGGGTGCAAATTGCTTCTTTATTCGAGAGATTTCCCGTCACATTGGACGTGTTTAAATAGATATATATACGAGAGAAATGTTTAACATTGATTGAAAACAAATAAAATAAACATACGTTTTATGACAGGAAATGTTTTTTCATATTTACATATTATTTACATATTTCTTTATTCAAAAAAGCTGGCGGTAAATAACATTCCGTGAAGTATTTTTCGTTGTTTAACAATTTTATTATAATTCAATAACTATGAAATTCTCAGCTTGTCAAACGTAAGTCAAATTTTAAAATTTCAAAGGAATTCTTTTTCGAAATTCTAATTAAAACAAAGCACTTCTCTGCTTGTCAAACGTTGCCAAAAATATTATCGAATTATATCATCACGATTGCAATAAATAATCAGATGCATCGTGGCGTCCAAACTATATCAGGCGCATGATATACCACTGACGTAATTATTTACTACATGATTAATATAATTTAAAAACTTCTCGGGAACTATTAATCATAGCGAGACAAATTTTATATCAATCGATAGAAAATTTTATTTCACTATTTTAGAGCTATTAAATTTGAAATTAGAACGCCAATTACTCTTTTAAATTTAAAATTACTAAAATTTAGGCTCTCTAACAATGAACGTCTCGCAGTGCTATAGCATGAGTTTTATTGTTGGTGACGTCAGAACGTTACCGAGAGACAGATCTGAGCTATTATACTAGTAATAATGTTTTCCTTCAGGTTGTGAATGATACCTAAGAAATCAAGAAGGGTAAGCGGACAGCTCTGAAACTAAATTTGAAGAAACGACTCTTACGCACCAATGATGTGTTGTTCTATCGGAGCGCACTGACTCATCGGTCCTCAATCTACGATATCTGATGATTTAATTAACTTTAGCCCTGACTAAAAGATGCTTGAAATATGAATATTGTGGTTAAATGAAAGGGAAACTTATTAATCTGTAAAGTAAAAATTCTGTCTAACGAGTTAAGTGAGCAAATTTTAATTGTGGTGATTTATATCAGCCTAAGATAAGCAATGTTTAAATATTAATTAAATGTTAAACTTAGCATTAAAACATTTTAATTAATATAAAATTGTTAATTTTATATTAATAACTTGATATTAATTAAAATGTTTAATATTAACTTTTAAGCCTTTCACCAATATTAAGGCACTTGCTTAGTTATAGCTTCATTTCTTCACTTTCCAAACAAAAGCATTTTATAGAATTTCTTATCTTCTATCCATATTTATTTTGCATTTCAATCCTCTTACTTCAGAAGACCACCATTTAAGTTTGACTATTCATACAATTTGGATAAACTGCTAACAGACTTTTTCTATGTTAAGTATCTTACTTATTTTTAGATTGTTATTAATAAACTCTATCGTTCCAAGTTTAAGGGTAATCAGTCGATGCGCCCAACAGCACCAAGGACCACCTACAACCAGCTTCCATGGACCGATGATTGAGTTTTGGTTTCTGAATCGGAGAGTCACGAATTAGATTCCCGATTTAACCGAAGATCCGCTGTGTATAAGGTTCTGGTGCACTGTAAATTTGTTATAAGACGGTTAATGTACTCTCGTTATTGAGGTGTGACAGTTTGTAGACTGAGATTCTGATTAAGGTCTTGTCTTTTTATTTAACTAACGCTATAAAATTACGAGGCCTATTTTATAATAGAAATAAAAGTCATTGTGGCTATGTTCCACAACTCCTTATAAACGACTGAGCCGATTTCAACCAAATTTTACACACTTATTATTAAAGACAAGAGTAAGATACCTCTCAACTTTTCAGAGAGGAAAAGTTAATTAAACAGTCAATTAATTAGAAATTAACCGAAACCTTTTTTCCGCTTTAACTTCGGAGCAATTTATCCCACAGAAAATATTTATATATCATCTTAAAGTTCAAGATTTTATATCTGTGGAATGTTTAATTCAGTTTTTATTAGTTTTTCAAAATTTAATGAATATTTAATTACATACAGACAAATTTTAAATAAAGCAAATCTATAGATACTCCTTTGTTAGGCAACGGTAAGACTGAATTAATTTACCTCTATCTTCTGATATTTTTTGTTTATTTTTATAAATCTTAATATAAATAAAAGTCATTGTGGGTTTGTATGTTTGTATATTTGCATGTTTGTATGTTTGTATCTATGTTCCACATCTCCTCCTAAACCACGTCACTGATTTCAATCAAACTTTGCACACTTGTCAGTTAGGACCAGGGGAAGATTACTGTCAACTTTTTAAAGCTCAAAAGTTAATTAAACAGTCAGTTAATTAAAAAGTAACCGAAACCGTTTTTCCGCTGTAAGTTCGAAACAAATTATTCCCCAAAAATTATTTTTATACCATCTTAAAGCTCAAAAGTTTACCTTTCTAATGATGTCAATTTTATAACTGTAACATCTGTCCTTCAATTTTTATTAATTTTTCAAAATTTGATAAAAAGTTGACACGCAGACGATTTTAAAATAAATCAAATTTAATGATACTACATAGAATTGATACTGATGAGTTGCTAGGCAACGGCGTAATTACTTTTCCATTATTTTTTCTGTTTATTTTTTTTCAAATATCGTTTGGCAATGTTTTCATTGGTTCTTAAAGAATTCTAAAGCTTATTTAATTAGATTAAAAAATCACCGCAGTTCATATTACCTGTCATTTTTACCTGCGTTTCCTAACAAATAATAAATCCTTAATAGTATATTAAATGAGAAAGTGTGTCTGTTTGTTATGCTTTCACAGCAAAACTACACGTGGAATAACTTATTTTTAATGTCAAACATTACATGATCATAAAGCAAACCGCGATTATGTGATCTTTCTGAGGAAATAAACAATTTATTTATGGAATAATAACTGAAATTACTCAACTCGACGCTTGATTTTCATTTTTCGAGTTTGCAGTCTATTTAATTTTAGTTATTTATATTTGTATCTCTTCCATATCAGATTTTATTCAAGAAGCTGTCGATAAATTGACGTCGGGACAGAAATCTATTGATAGATATGACATAGCTGCAAGAGTTTTTAGATTAAAATTTAGAAACTAATGTTAATTATAACTAAAGGAAAATCTGCGAAGATATAGTATTTTGTTTTATGCATTCTTTTAAATGGTAGAAGTAGATGACATATAGCATGATGGATGGTATATTCCACAAATTATAAGGGCCTGATGATACCATTGAGTACAATGATGTAATTTACAGTAACGGAGAATATATGAGGAATAGAGAATGGTTGCTGAATTGGTAATTTTGGCACTGATTAATGAAAGTTTAGGTCAAATAAATAAAAAAATATGTCACAAATGGAGGGAGGTATTATAGAATATCTACCTGTAGATATGCTAACGGGCAATAATAATTAACATAAACTTCTTCATATAACAGATAACAAGCTCTTCAACTCCTTTAGAATTGTCAAGGGTACTCTTCCAACAAACTGAGATTAAAAGTCGGTGTGCCAGTACTATTTAGACGTAATCTCGATGTACCGACACTGCGCACGGTTACAAATTGCGCACCTAGGTCCAAACGTCGTGCGAGTGTTTAAAAACGAGAGTGTTTTTAATTTCCCGCATTCCGATAATACCGAAGAATTTACCATCCAAGTTCAAAATGTAACAATCCCCTTTACAATTAGCATTTGCCAGGTTCAGGGCCAGACACTCAAAGGGGCAGGCGTACATTTGGAAAAACCATATTTTCCCCATGGACAACTATATATGGCGTGTTCACGTGTGTCCAGACCACAAAACCTCTACATCCGTGCAACAAACGTAAAAGGAAAAACGTAGTATACAAAAGTGTGTTAGCATAGATAAACAAATTACCTAACTATAATAGCATACACTCCTGTTAGTCATCCAATTATGTATTGTCAACAGTCAAAACTTTTAATTTCCCGTTTCAACATGTAACGAATTTAAAAAAATATTAATAATTCAAATTCTTCGCGCACGAAGTCGCGGGTAGCAGCTAGTATTTTATATAAGAAAAGAAAGACCACATTTAAGATTTAAAAGCCCAAAAGTTAATTAAAATTTCAACTAATTGGAAATTAAATATCAATAATTAATTAATTATTGATAAATAAAAAAATTAAATTCTTAAAAATAAAAAAATAAATGAAATTAAATTAAGCAATTATTACGTTAAATTCATTGCTCTCATTTTAATAATTTTCAAAAATTAAATTGTGAATAAAATTCATAATTTGTAGCACTTTTTTTATTGGTGCAAAACAAAAATACATAAGAACTTTTGCCAGAATACATCAATGGAATTCTGGAAGGAGACTGGAAGAACAGTTTAAAAGCGGACGATACATAATTTATACATATTCTTATTTAATTTATTATTTTTTATTCATATTTATTTTAACGCTTTTTATTAATGAAAAATTTATTATCTGATTGATTGTTTCAAAACAACATTTTTCATACAAGATTTATGAACAAAATTTGAAATACTTACGCAACAAATATTAATAACTTATGGAGAAAATTAGCTATCGGCGGTTTTTAAAAATCGTCTGGTTCTATTCATATCCTCATTTTAAATTAAAAAAACATTTCCGACAATAAAGAAATTTTGGGTATTATAATTTTCTAACCAGAAGTAGTTTTTACATAAAAAAATAATAAACATGAAAGTATTTTAATCCGGAGATACGACAGGCATAACAGCTAGTTACCAAATATCTCACGTCACTTCAAAAATCAATGTTAATATGGTAAAATCCAAACAAATCAAATATAATCAAAATTAAGTATTTTTCCATTTTTTTGAAAACTCAACCCCCTTCCGGTAGTTTTAAATTTAGAATTTAATTTTTTTTTATTATTTTTCTCTTAATCTTTATACTATAGAACATCTTTTCCGCATTAATAGGTTTTGATTAATAATAATTTTTTTTAAATCGTATAATCAAAATTCAGTATTTTTCCATTTTTTTCAAAAATCCAACCCCCTTGCGGCAGTATTAAATTTTGAATAAAATTTTTTTTATTATTTTTCTGTTAATCTCCATACCATAGAACATTTTTTCCGCATAGGTAGGTTTTAATTAATAATATTTTTTTTAAAAAAATATTATAATCAAAATTAGGCATTTTTCCATTTTTTTTTCAAGAATTCAACCCCCTTGCGGCGGTTCTTAACATAAAATTTAATTTTTTATTTTATTTTTCCATTTATTTATATACCATAGGACATCTTTTCTGCATAGGTAGGATTTGAAATTCTGAAAAAAAAATTTTCGATCCACCCTAATGCTGATGTCTTAGAAATAATTTTTTTAAAGAATTCGATCCTTTTTAATCTGTGGCTCTGCTAAATTGAAATCTTTTATTTTCTAACTTAGATTTTCCTGTGTCATCTTATGTTTGGCTTGCTTGCCTCAAAAAATGTAGTTATTGTTCTGTTTTAAATGTAACCTAAATTGCTAAATATTAATTAAATATTTAAAATTTTCTCTTCTACATAATACTAAGGAAGTTTTTAAAATGTGACTCTCAATTAAAAGTTATCCTTAAAGATCTATTAAACCTTTTTCCGTCAGCTGTATATAGACAATGGTAAATGATAAATTAATTATGTTTTTTATATAACTGCATCGGTATTAATAAAAACCGTATTCAAGTTTTTGATTTTATTGCATTGATATGATTCTTTTCTTTAGTATTTTGAATTCAGATAATCTCTTCTATTAATCTCGATGGAAAATCTATGACGCAGACACATTGCAGAATGAATGGTTATTTGGGAGTTTTCCCACATAGAAGTAGGAAATTAATCATCATTCTCTTTCATGAGAGCTTTGTTTCATATTTCAGTGAGCACTCTGAAATCAGTCATTCTGGCAGATAATGAAATCCTTTAATTTTCAGCAAATATCCGATAAATGGGAAGAGAGAGAAGTAAATTTGAGATGGCATTCGAATAGTTTCAAAGCAATTTATTTCTACCAGAAATATCAAGTTTCTAATATATAAAAATATATACTTAAATTATCTTCATCTAAATGCAGTTAAACTGAACTATCAATTGATATAGGTTGATTAAATAAACGTTAACTACTAGCTTATATTTTATGCTTTGCATGATTTTCCTAAATTAAATAAATAAAATTAGTTAATTAATGATGCCTTAAACTTTTCTGAGACATTTATTTGCACCATTTTCATTCAATACCATGTAATTATTAGCATATGTCAAAAGTATTTTCGTTTTTTTTCTGCAAATGAAATTTAATTCGGTATAAGTTTAAAATAACAAAGCATTAAAGAGGAAAGTATAGCCCATCGTTAACGATGATTTCTTGCCATCTTATTGCCAGCTGAACGATTCCTTGGCTGTACCATTTTATTGGTTTGGATTCACAAATAATTTGACACTATTTCTCAAAATCTTCGATATTCGAAAAACGCCTATCACGAATAAAAGATGCCATTGAATAAATATATGGCAGACTAACGCAGCAAAATCTGGACTATATGTGGTAAAAGTTCAGTTGTTTCAAATTTCTCTAATTTTGTTAAATTATTCTAGACGTATGGGGTCTAGCATTGTCTTGTTGTAAGTGAGCTCTCTCTCCATTGACATATGGAGGGTATTTCCTTTTTTAAGTTGTGTACATTCTGTCCATCTGTTTGCAGTTGAATACAAAGGAGACAGACTGACCTTCTAGCACGATCTCTAAGTGAATGGCCTGTTCAAAATTCCACCAAAATCTGATCATGAGGTATTGTTTAAACCGTCTTTATTTTGCTGCTGGTTTGGCCAACTTTGTTCTGAAACGTTATTTGACTGACAGACAACATTTTTTTCCGAGTATCTGGGTTACGTATGTATAAAAAATTCTCATATCATGTCGATATTCTTCGGAAAAACCAGAGATCCTGTGGGTTTTCCTGGAGAGTTTTGAAGACTTTCACTTCCTTGAGGTCAATTTCAGGGGAGCCTCTGTGGACTCCCTGTATGTATTTTGCTGATTATTCAATCCTAGACACTATGTGAGTGTCCACGCTGTCTTGCAAGTTTTGGGCTGCTATTGATAAGTATTTGGCTTCAGACGTACTATTTTGCAATTAGTTTCAGTAGCTTTAAGGCTTAATTTTAAATAATGCTTCAAGATGTATAAAATCTCTTTACGTGCTTCACCTGTCATCCGATCTTAAAATGAAAGGAAGAAGTTTAGACTAGATCAGAATGACATGATACCTTTCGTGTAACACTTTGAATTCAGCAATAACTGCGAGAAAGTGCCAGATACAAACTTTGATATGAGAAAATTCAAGAAGCAAAAATATTTTTTGCACACCCTTAGGGTGTATCAAAAAATTACTAATTCGGTTCTTGAACGAAACAATATTTTCGCTTCTTGAAACGAAAATGCATTTGATACACCCTTTGGGTGCATCAAATGTATTTTCGTTTTTCGAAAGCTTGCATATCAAGTTTGGATCTGGCTCAAAACTATTCTTCAGTTCGAAGATTTACAATTTTCATATTAGTTATTTTTACCAATTGTAACATTTATATTTCATTACAGTGATACTTATCTGAGAACAAAACATTACAGTGCTTAGAGGTTTCTGCATACTTGTTATTGCCATTATTAAAAATGCAGTCATTTAATAATCTTAGTGCAAGAAAGTCTGTATAAATTTACATTCCGATCTATCTCTCATAAAAAAACTGTTTCAAAATCAAACCGTAGAAAATTTATATTTGCATTGAAAATCATTTTTTAATTATCTAGATTGTTTTAGGAGACCATTGAATTGGTTGACAGCAAATACGAGAAACACGAAATAAATGTGGAAAGTAAAATCATTTTAATTAAATGAATACGGAACATCAAATTCGTGATTTGATTGCGTGACATCGTGTGGACATTACGAAGATAGGGATTTTTAGAAAAAACAAATTCATATTAAGAATCTGTAGAAAGGTGTACAGTCTATATTTCGTACTTGTCAAGTTTCCATGATATAAAAATCTGCTGAAACGACGGAATATAAATGTATGCCAAATTGTCAACAAGAATATATATATTTTACTTAAAAATATATGTTCATGAAGATCAGGAATAAACATACAACAAAGTCTTAAAGTTTCAGAAATGGGCTGAATTTTGCTCAGAATGCATAGAAAAATAATGTTTCGTGCCTGTGTTTGTACATATCAAGAATGTTTTGAGGACTATAGTAAAAAAAATGAATTTCCATTTACAAAGACATCTTCTACAGGTTTTATTGAAATTTTCACACCAGTACATGGCGTATTAGTTATAATAATAAAAAAACGCAAGCATTTAAATAAAAACTTTAAAAAATTATAACTTATCGATGGAATCATTACATGCGTATGTGATTCACGTGGCGTGCATCATGTCAATCTAATTGTTGAATTCCTTGTACATTGTTGCCCGAGAGACAGAAATGATGACAGAAACATGACATGATGATGACTTGGATGACAGAAACAGTGCCGTTTACTATTTTAATGTAATGATAAGCAATTAAAATGAAATCTAAAATGAAAACAGCTAATAAAGTTAATAAAAGATATTTTCAGTGATCAAATAATTGATCTCTTACATATTCTTATTATGCTTGGAACTTTGAAAAGGTAGTTGTTTTTAAGTTAGGGGAAGGAAATATAAAGAATGCTTTTTCAATCTACAAAGACGGCAACCACTATTAGTTTAATTGGACTAGTTTTGAATCATACTGCATACATATTAGGGTGGGCCGGAAAAAAATAAAAAATATTATCGTATCGTTATACCACGGAAAATTTGAAAGTGGGAGAGAAATTTAACAAGGAGAAAAAGAAAGGAAATTGATTGATACCTTCCGCTCCCGCATTTACCTTGAAAATCGTAAAAATCGCGAAAATCGACTGTTTTTGAAATTTTCAACACATTATAAAATTTATCTCTATCTATTTATTATAGCATTAGCTGCCAAGTACTGATCTTCTTAAGAATAATAAAGTTTATTTTATCAAAATCGGTACATAATTTCATTGGCACGTTCCCTCCAAAGTTGACGAAAACATGTGAAATACTTCAATATGCAAATTTTAGTCCCTAACCCTCAACATAATCTTCGTACATCATCTTGTCGATGAATTTCAACAGATCGATGTATAAGCATGACAAAAAGTTATTTAGGTCTAAAAATATATCAACAATTATTTTCTTCTTTTATTGTAATACAATGCAAAACTAAGCTCCAAAATTACAGTATTATTTGTTACTTAAGAACGAATGACAAGAATGCAGAAAATAACAAAAATATTAACAGACCTTTAAGGAAGCACTTTAGTTATCAAGACACTGTTATGTCTCTTAAATTTCTTGCATGGAATTTTACTCTTTCTTCTCACCAAATGGTACTTGGAAGTCTGATTTTTGGGAAAAAGCTGAAATTGCGGACCTAGACTCGATGAAGATGAAACAGACTTCAGCAAAGATTAATGATAACTTCCAAATATTGCAGCTGTCATAAAAGCGGCAAAAATTATTGAAAATTTGACTATTCGCGATCATGCCCGATTACCGCATTTCAGATGGTTAACTACAAACCTACAAATTACTTGGTAGTTTACTTAAGTAAAAAATTCCTTTTTTTGGAAGTCGTCTATGGCAGAGAGAAACCAGAAAATAGTTCACCGAGCCCAAAGCACATGTTAAAAGGAATCAAAGCAATTCGTTACATTTCTGAAAACTTAGAAGAAGTTGGGGAAGGTTGATATGCGGGAACATTGATACTGTTCATAAATTTTAATGATTGGAATGGCTCAAGATGTTCATATCCCCTCACAAATATGTCACTGTAACCCTTAGATCAGAGTAAATTTTTCGACCAGATTCGGTCAAAAGTTAATTTACAAATTAATCAAACCACTAATCTTCTCGTCTAAGTAAATTTTACTCTAAGTACGTGTTTTGTGATTTCTTTAACTATTTATGTTTTTCTGCCATGGAATTTACTCAAAAAGGTTGGAAAAAACATTTATTTTTCTGAACTATATTAAGTTTTGATGTTTTCAGTGTCATTTTTGATTAACCACTTGTTCTAAATATAAAGGGCTCTTGGGACAGATTGATACAAATGACCCCGGGGAACATTCATACTCGTCATGGATGTGCCTCAACAGCAACTACTTTGCAAAATCCTCTTCAGAAATGGAAAAAACGTAAAAATGAATTATCTCAGAGAAACACTATTGTTTAAACAATGAAGAAGATTTGAATTTCATTGCAAAAATGAAAAGTATTGTTGTAAATAAAGTTTAAAATACTTTTTTACGAATTTCTAAAAAGGGGGGAAAAATTGTACGGAAACTTAATTAATAACATCGAAAAGATAATTTTTTGCCTTTTCAGATGGTGACAAAATTATTTTTCTGCTATGCTATTTTCGTAAATCATCAAGGAAGAAAGTGAAAATTTCCATTGAATTTTAATTAATTAAAATTTGTAAAAATGTCTCCGAGGTACACATTCCCTCCCTCCAAAGTATTTTTATACCCACACACACCCATTCTCCTTTATTATTTGTAGAGATAAATTATTTTCTGAGGCAGTATTGCTTCATTTTTCTAGTTTCATTAAAAATGATGAATTTTGATTAAAATAAAAAAGTTTGTTACTTTGTTAAATTTTTAAAAATTGATTTGGAATACAAATTTTTTTGATAAAACAAATTTTGTTTTGATCTCATACCTATTAATAATCATTATTTTCAATATTTACGTGTGTATCAATGTACCCCTGCTATGTGGCAGATTGATACAAATCCATTTTTAGGAAAAAAGTTTAATAAGTGTTTTATTATGTTATTACTGACCAAAAATCGACTGAAATCTTATATTAGGATAACAAATGTATAAATATAGTGTATTAGTTGTAATTATTTCCATTTGTAAAAATCGTTTTTTAGCTTTCCAAAAAAAAGTGTATCAATGTCCAAGCATTCACCTACTTAAACGAATACACCCTGTAAACGAATACAATGCATTCTTTTACCCATGATGAAAATATGATTCAGGTATCATGACACTGGATGAAAGAAAATACATCAGAGAACTGGGCATTAGATAAATTTTAAAGACGAGACCGTCAGTCCCAAAGAGAAGAAACAACCAGAAATTTCATTAAGCCCAAACTCAATTTTTAATCTAAGGAGTATGCGGAAATTATTCAAATGAATGCTTTCTGTTTAACTCCTTCCCCTCTGCTGCAAGATATTAGTGATAGCGTTTCCATGCTACATACAGGCAGTTGAGCGATGTCAAACTCGTATCAGATGCAAAGTGTTTCTGAGGTCGATCAACTGCGCGTATGGGCCGCACTATTGAGCATCGCATCCAGCTAATTTATGTGTAAATAAGAAATTGCTAGTAAATTACAATATATAACTAAATTTATTTCCTGAACTTTTCCAAATCCTTTGACATAAAATAAATAATAAAAAAATTCTAATGGCTTATATTAAAAATAAATGAACAGCAGCTAACAACATGGAAAATTAGGCAGACCATATTTAATCATTTGAAATATTTCCTACTGTGAATAAAATCGAACCGATTCACTTTTATCATTTAACAAGAGTTTATGTTTGCTTAGAGCAAGTTTAATAATTTGTTTCTAACTAGAAGGTTGTTTCATATATTGATATCCTGATTTTTCTTTGAGAAATCCCGTTTTTCAGCATATAAAAACTTTATTTACGAGAGCTTCACTCCATAATTGTGTCCAGACCCTCAAAATCTGAAAGACTGAGCTGATCAGAAGCAGTTTTGCATTCTGTTACAAAAAACAAAGAAAAAAATTAAGCTGATATATTTTTAGACCTAAATAACTTTTTTTCATGCATATACATCGATATGTTGCAATTAATTATCAAGAAGATGTATGAAGATTATATTGAGGGTTAGGAACTAAAAATTGCATATTGAAATAATTTCACATACTTTTATCAACCTTGGAGGGAACGTGCCATTGAAATTATGAACCAATTTTGATAAAATAAACTTTACTACTCTTAAGAAGATCAGTACTTAAAAGCTAATGCTATAATAACATTTTATAATTTAAAAAAAAATTCAAAAACAGTCGATTTTCGTCAAGTTCCACGATTTTGAACTCCGATACGGGAGCGGAAGATATCAATCAATTTCCTTACTTTTTTCCTTGCTTAATTTATCACTTGTTCTCAACCTTTCCGCAGCATAGCGACATGACAAAAGGATTTAGATTTGTTTTTTGACCACACTAATGCATATTATACGCATCGATGTTTAATTAAAACGAAAAACATTGGTAAAATCTTCCACTTTAGAATCTTAAAATGAAAGTTTTCTCATATTTTATTCGGTAAAGAGCTCGCACACAGGTTAGCATGAATATTCTGTTAAATGCAACTTAATAATTTAGAAAGCAATTTATGGAATGTAAATGTATAGCTAAACCTTTGTTAAGTTGAGTAAATGACGATAAATTATTTCTTCCATAAGGCCCACAAGCGTTTTATTACGATCAATTTAATATTCGATAATAGTGAAACAGCACAAAAGATACCAAATGCTCCTTTGAATGCATACAAATCCCGTGGGAGTTCTTCGATCATCAGATAATGAAATAAGCTCCTATTAAGGCAGAATCTGCTGATCCTGAAGTTGTTTCCTTTGGCATAACGGAGTTAACGAATAATTTGCTTCCTGCGCTTAAGTTACTAATGGACAAGGCCTAAGTGACAATCTGTGCAAAGTATCTTAATAATGGTTGTATAGGCTAAGTCGAAGACAGTATAAAAGTTGGTATTAGCAAAAGTTTAGTGTGAACTGAGCAAATGAAATCAAACACTTTTAATCTAATTTCCAAGTTGCGTGTATACTGAAAATTAAAGTATTTGCTATTATTGCCGACCATCGTAGATAAAATAAATAACTGAAAGGTGTAGTTTCTAGTTCCATTTTCTCAAATTATTCCATTAAATTCTTTTAAGAGTTTTGTTATAAATTATAAACCAGTTTTGAATGGATACTCACATAAAATGATCTAAACATCTTTTTATTGCCTGTGAGATCAGAAATAGAAATAGCCTAAGAATCAAAGCTATAGGTAGTGTATACCTAAAACGCCGAAAACTGTAATTTATGAGTTCAGAAGAGAAAAGAGATTTGATTGATTACTTCTTTCCTTTGATACACCGAGTTTATTTCTCAGCAAGAATGATTTAAAAATGGATATAAATTTGTCCGAAATAAAAATAAAATATGAATTATTGGAGTTTGATTAAAGATAACTGTTACTTATTATATAAATTCGAAGTTGGTTATCTGTTATCAAACGTGTATTTATCTTTTGTTAGTAGATAATTTGATGACAGATGAGAAAATTATATTTAATATTTTTTTAAACACATGATTGCCGATAAGTTTCGATGCAATGGAAAAGCAATAGTAAGTACAAGACATTGATTATGGACACCCACCCTTGTTACCGTGACCAAAAACACCGGTAGGATAGTTAGTACAAGATAGTAGGCAATTTTTTATGTATGAATGTGGAATTGTAGTTGCTTCAATTTGATATAAAGATGCCATTTGTTGACATCTATTTGGATCTTCAAGTGTTTTTTTGGAATTACGGGTACAACTTTGAGAACCAGAAACAAAAGGAAGCCAAAAGAAATAACAAGCTCACCTAAGGAATTTCAAATATACAAATTAAAGAAATTGACGTACTCTCCGTAGTCCATTTATTTCTTAGCATTTACTGACGAATCCGTTCGGCCTTTGAAGAATGATAGTTATTGAGTAATCCTTCGTCTCACGGTAGGAGCGAAAGATAAGTAAGTCGCCATTAATTTGTTAAGAAGAGAATCGGAAAAGTGATGAAGAATACCAATTAATAAATATGAATTAGCTGTTAGTCAGAAGAGGCCATTCATTCAATTGCTTAAATTTCAGTTTCAGTGTTGTTTTATATTTCACGTTTTCTTTAACCCGAGAGGACGCGCGACTTCTTAGCGAACGTTAAAACGCGCGGGGGTCATGGAATGACCCCAGACAGAAATTCAATCCTGCGCTATTAAGAACATTATATTTTTAGTTCAGAAAATAACGCTTTTAACTTTTAAGACATTAAGAAAACAGTGTTTAACACAAATGAAATATACTCCAATATTTTTTTGTGATAAGACTTTTAAAATACGATCTTTTCTTCGTATACAATTAGTGCACAGATCATTACTCGCTAGAGGATTGTTACAGCGAAAGCATGAATTTTAATACCATTCAATTATAATGAGAAATAATAGAATGTACATACCAATTTTCAGTTATATTTTGTTTTCTTGGAGACAGTTACTACATACGGAAATTAAGTGTTTCTTGCATGCAAAATTTGTACACAAATTGCAAGTTCCAGTAGTTTTTACGTCCTTATTTCTCGGACAAAACTTACATCTTGCCTTTGAAACCATTTTTTATTTCTTTTTGGTGGTTCTTCAACGGCAGGAAAACAATTATTTTCTATTTCCACTCTTAGTTCATGACTTAAACACGGATTATCCATTCGCTTATTGGAGTAATCACGGATAAGTGAAAAAACAATGCCTTCCGTTCTCTTCCAATTTCGTATCATGTTCGCTGAAATTTCCATGATCTGAAAAATTTTCTTCTAAAACATCCCCAGTCATTGTCTTCATTGACAATGAAGACAATGGACCTTCTGAATCTTCATCAGTTTCAACTTCAGAAAGAAGTTTACGTAAACGTTCCAACTCTAAAAAAACTTTTTAAACTTTTTCTTATGGAATCGGCATTGTGAGCAGCAGGTAAATACTTCGATTCGGAAAAGACAAACTGGCGTTATCAGACGCTCGAAATAACTGGTCTCTGGAACAAACGGAAGGACGCGCGGGGTCATTCCATAATCCCCAGTAATTGACAAAACATGTATTAGGGGACGAAAAATTCCGGAAATACTTTCTAAATACTCAAAAAAGGCAGAAGGTGTGATAACTCAACTACTGATAAGAAAGGAATGAACAGGAGGCTACTTTTCTGGGAATCAGAGTTTGCAGATGGCTTTGGCTCATAAAATGACCCTCCAGGGTAAAACACATTGGCCATCTTATTCATGTTAAAAACGTTTATAACTCCGACCGTCTGGGTTTATACGAGAGTAAAAAGAGCATAGCAAAGTCTTAGAACAGCGTTATCAAGTTTGAGAAATCTGATATAAATACTAGAATTCCTCGAAATGGCCATTTTCCTGTGAAACAAAGGTTAAATACAGGGCGACTTTTTTTTAAACTGACAGTACTCAGAGTCATCTTCAGCTCGATCTATACCCAGATAGCACGTAAGTTTGCAGCAAGTTTGATTTTGACTTGATATTCCCTTGTCATGGCAAAATTTGACGCGTCAAACTTGAAACGAACTTGTAGCAAGTTCGCTGTGACAACTAGCGCCACCCTCGCTTGCAACGCATTTGCTGCAAGTTCGATGTGACAAAATAGCGCCATCTCCCTTGCAAATCAAATTTACAGCAAATTTGCAAAACAAGCGTGATGCAAAGATAGCACAAAGAGATAATTATCTTTCTCTCTGTTTTAAAATAAAACATCTGATTTTTAATAGCATCTCCTAGACCGTCCTTCTTTTTATTAATTCAATAAATCAATGATAATTTGTAAAAAAAAACTAACTTTTTTATAAAAAAATTTTTGAAACATTTTCTATTTTTTTACTAAATATATCACTCGCACTTTAAAGAAAACTATATCGCCTTTTTCTTAATGTTGAAATTTTAGCGTTTATAAACAAAATTAAACCGAAAAAGCAGTCAATGTTTGTTGAAAAATAAACTTATACATCTTGTCCCATTTTAAAGTAATTACTTTTGAACTCTAATTTCATAATTTATTCTACTAACAAAACGTAGTTATTAGCGAAAATCGCTCTCTCTTTGACTTCAAATCATATTCGCAACTCAAAAAAATAATGAAATCAAGAGAATAGTTTAAAATAAATTGTATACGAATCGAATGGAACGATGTAGTAGCGAAATCTATCTTCTTCTCTCAGAGTTTAACTGGCCCAGTGGTTACCGCGTCAGCTTCCGAACTACAACAGCACCACATTTTATGCTATCGGTGACTTTCGGAACTAATTTTTTTTTTCTATTACAGAATCTTTTTCCCCATGTTGTCATTAGTCCCCCTTCCAAATTCAATGTAATTTTAGCTGATAGATCGAGCTACAGAAGGCTATGACTACTGTCAGTTTTAAAAAATCATCCTATATATTAAAATTAATCCAAATCTGTATTATTCACAAAGTTGAAAAATAGAAGGTAACTTTCTAAAGGGACACAAAAGCCTAAGCATTACGGAAAGAAATTTTATGCAGTTGAGAAGAAATGGATTTTATATAGGAGAGATATAAAGAGATTTTATATAAATGTTTCATTTTAGGAATTGAAAATATTTCGTAAGCAAATTAAAAGCTAATTTATTAATCAATTACCTATTTTATGATAAATATATTGAAAATATTATCTTCCCAGAAGTCATTTACACTTTTCAATAATACAAAGGCATTTAGTGGAACCAGAATATACATAATGATTTTATAATTTCGTTTCTTAGGGCATTAAACACATGATCTGTGGTAAAATTCCAAATCGTCTTCTGATACACATAGTTAAGTGAAACTAAACTAAATATTTAATAAATGACTTTTGTGAATGTATAATCAGAAACGGAATTTAAATATGTCGAATGAATAATTGCCTTTTTTAGTTTCTAATTGCTCAAATTCAAACAATGAAATCAAAAGTTTCGCTTTATCTCCGAAACTTTGTTTGACATATTTAGGTTAATTGCAGAAATTTATGAATTTCGTAGACACTTATAGTTTATTCTAAAAATGATAATTGAAATGTGATTTTTAACAGAAAACATCAAGGCCTATATAGTATTCAAATTTAGAAAACAAATTAACAATAAGAAAAAAGATTATGTAGTTTTATGAAGCACATAATATACATATATAATAGAGAGAGAGAGAGAGAGTATAAATGGTAAAATGAAAGAGTATAAAACGTAAAGTGAAAAACGCAATTAAAGCACAATAACGTTTCTTCAGGGGATGAAGATATTGTGAATTCCTAAAATATAAAATGTCAATTTTTTTATATTGTAGCAATTCACAATAACTTCATCTCTTGAAGAAACGTTATTGTGCTTTAATTGCGTTTTTTACTTTACGTTTTATACTCTTCCATTTTATGATTTATACTCTATCTACCACAGAGCTTCTGGAATTGCAGCTTTTAGCGAATTCATTGCGTATGTGATATATTTATATATATATTTCCATCTGTTACTATTCGCATTTTTATCTTCACTTGGATATATTTGCAATTAGTTTTTTTCATATCTTTTAAATCCAAATATAACTAGTATATAATCATACAGAAATAAAGTAAACAAAACATATCAAGAATTAAATCCTATACTAAGAAGTCATTATTTGAACAATACATAAATTTTAAATAAAATCTAATAAATTGAAGTTACTAAAGATACCATAAACAAAAAATCAAGTTTAAGCATTATATGTCAACAAGTGAAAGAACACTGTTGTTATTAAAAATAATGAAATAGGCAATCCAAGTAAATGGAGTTTTCAACAATTAATATAGCAGCTTGGCTGTGGACAAGCTTTAGCGAGGTTAAATTAATTTTGCTGTACAAACCATCCCTATTACTATTGTTGTTGGAAAAACAAACATGGTAATTTACCCTAAAAATGAAAGAATTTAGAAAGAAAAGCCCTAACCCTAACAATAAAGCATAACTATATAGAAACGACTAAAATTCAGGATAAAATATGTAAATATCATTATATTGCACTAAGATATTGCACTAAATATATAATTCAATAAAATACCCATACTTTTCATTAAACATAAACTAATCTGTGTCTCCTCTTAAATTTACCAGAATTCATCTCTTTCAATATAGCCCGCCATGCATATTGACATCACATGTTGCCACAACCAAAAATCTTACATGAATCAGCATAAATGACCAAATAATATAATTAATTTTTGATATCATGAATTAGTAAGATACCTATATTAAAATTCTCAAAACCATATTAAAAAATGTAATACATTTAGTTATCTAGAAAATATTAGAAAATAGTTAAAAATGTCTATTAGAAAGGAATTTTTCACATGAAAGATCCTGGCGCCATCTATGTAATAAATCTGAAACAAATAACTCGATAGCCAAATTTGAATAAAACTACACATTACGAGTAAAATATGTGAAAACACTATCCCACTAACAAAGAAATAAAAATATTCTTTTAAAACCAATATGAGTGATTTATTTTAAATGACCTAAATATTTCTTATCTATATATACTCTTAGAAAACCTATCGGCATTCCATAATCCAGGGCAAAGGAATAAAAATTTCTTATGTTCTTAATTCTAATATCAATGTCTGTTACTAAATTATTATTTCTAATTATATAATTTTTTACTAAATTCTTGAAGACAAAAATGCTAAGATTACTATTCCAAAAAGGGAATTTATTAATTTGAAAATTGAATGTATTTCTTTTATCAAAGATATCTGTTAATAATTTATTATCGATGATTTTAATATCTAGATCTAAAAATTCTGCAGCTAATTCATTGTCATTAGTTTTTATAAGTTTTAAATAATCAGGATAGAAGTCAATATGTGGCTTAAGGCCAATTTCTTTATTGAATAATATTAAATCATCTATATAGCGAAATAATATACTATGACTATAATTAGTCAAATCTTTCTCATAGTAGTGAAGATAAATATTTGCTAAACTATTGCTAGATGGCCTCCTTGAGGTAATCCTTTAATTTGATGGAAAATCTTATTATCAAGAAAGATATAATTTTCTTTTAGAACAAGATTAATAAGATTTTTAAAATTATTAATGTTAATATCTTTTTAAGATCATAATCTTTATGTATATTTACTAGGGTATTAGTTAAATCTTCAATATCTATACTATTAAATAAATCTTGGAAGTCAAAAGTATGTTCACTAGTTATTTCTACATCTTTAATTACATTTAATATCTCTACACTATTATTTACTATAATTGTATCTTTTTTGCTTATTTAAATTCTCTATCACTGTATGTATGTATATATATATATATATGAAGCCTTTTCCTTTTTTATCTTTTATTGTTTTGTTAATATTACTGAATTATTTTTAATCTAGGTCTTATGCATTCAGATTTTTTGCTTTTTTATTTTTAAATCATATTCATTGTATTTGTCTTTCATGCCAGAATTTTTCCATTTTTAATTGTCTTGTGCTTTTTGAGAGGATAGCGACAAAACTTTTACGTTTTTTCGTACGTCGTTAGGAGAAAAAAGCACTTATTAATATCATAGGCGGGCTTCTATCCCTGACGAGAGGCTCGCCATGGTAATTTTCATTTTATTAAATTTTTGTCTTCTTTTTTTGTCCTTTGTTTCTTGTATGTTTTTGAATATATATATATATTCAAAAACTGGTATATATATATATATATATATATATATAAAATTTATATATATATATATATATATATATACCAATTCTAGGTTGTCGTTTTTCATAGTGTAATAGTTTTTAATCAAACTATCTTTTGTATTTCATTTGTATGATTATTGTTATCGACGAGAGTGTGTTTAACACCTTTAGCAGAATTGTCAGTGAAAAGTTAGTACAGGTGGCACAGTTACGAGATCAGGTTTCCTTAAAAATGATTTATTATTAATCCAAATCATAATACTCTTCACTGGAGTAATCAAAACAATTAAATAAGTTTGAAAGATACTTCTCTAATACGAAAAATATTGCCAGAAAATATAACCCGATCTCATGCACTTATATCATTCTCCCGTTCTCATCTCCAACTGACAAAAATATGTCAACAAACAGTCACTGCAGTTGCGTATCAAAAACCCGTTTTATCTGCATTCAAATTATTGGCAACCGCAGTTGACTAAACGCGCACCGATCGGGTACGAATAATTTGAGAGTTCGAATTAGCCCGAGATCATGGTATGGAATTGGAAAAATACCTAGGGACTCGACTATCCCCGGATCCGTAAATAAATTTATTGCTAAATTTTTACTAAATGTCTAACAATTATTGATAAGGTAATTTGATTTTAATTCTAATTTTTAGATTAATATTTGTATATATTGAAAATAAAACACATGTTTTGATTAATTCAAATATTTAATTAAATATATTTATATATATTTACCAATAAACTACAGTCTTTGTTTATCCATTTAAATTTGACATTGATTGATTTTCATGCCATTGGTGTGTGTGTGGGCGTGTACGTGTGTATGTGTCATATACCACATGTAAAAAATATGAACGTTCGTGCTTTCTTTTTAAAAAGAATAATTCATTATGAAAAATATTTTAACACATTTTATCATGTTAGATATATCTAGTTGTAAATTTAATCGTTTATATTTGTATATTTTAATTTGTATATTTGTATTTGACTATTCTGTGGATAAAGGAAGAAATTATTTTTTGGTTTGGTATGAAAAGGTAAATAAAAATAAATAACTCAAAGACATTATATATCTTTCTATTATATATTTATATTATGTTTATTCTTTACACTACTATTCTGGAACTTTAGTGCAATGCGGTACTGAAATCAAACTTTGATGCTGCCGATTTTAAAGGGAAAAGAAACAGCTTTCTAAAAACATTATGTTGCATCTTAAAACTTTTTCCGACATATTTACAACTTACAAAACCATAATATATACAATTATTTGGTATTTTCAAATTTTTAAGAAATGCACGCGTTCTAGATTAAAGAAACCTGCTTGTTGCAGTATTGCGGGAATATATAAATGCGGTAAGCAAATAATGCAATGGAAGTTTAATATCAGTGCGGTGAAAGCAGTAACAAAAATATTCAGAATAGCATGAAAACTAAAATAAAGTAAAAATGAAACATACAAATACAAATGAACACATAAATATGAAAAATATAAGATAGCAATAGTATGACGAACAATATGTCTCCAAGACCGAAGAAGATCCAAACAGCATTTGAAAGCAAGCGATTTCTTAACAAATCTATCTAGTCTCCATTTTTATCCAATTTCATAATATAGGAGTAAGGCATTTGAATTTGAAAGATTGATATGGACTCTGAAATGTAAACCGAATATATTACTGTTGCTTTGACAGTCGCTGTTGAAACAAGTGGAAAAATTTCTTTATTTCGAATTTCAATAACAGAATTTTCACCCGCTGAAATATGCTTTCACTTTCAAGTCAAGTTCTTTATAAAGTTTCAAATGTGTTGAAATTTTGTTTTTCTTTGATGCTACGCTTTCTTTTTTCACCAAATTGAGACACATACATATGTTGTGGTAATTAATTCATTTCGATTCAGATAAGTACGTTTTGTTATGCTTGATTTAAAAATTTCAAATATTTCAGCTCGTCGGGAAAACTAATATGAAAAATAAAAAAGGTAATATTTTCTTCCAATTACAAAACTGATATTATATATATGTCATGAAGATGTAATTGTTTCAAGTTTTTCAAACATGTCTAGTTATCTTTGGAAGATGATAATAAAACATAATATTTTCATCCCAAAAAGTATATAAAAATTGTCTCATGTACGTTGAATAAGACAAGCAAATATTTCCTATTGGTTGTGTGTTTTACCTTGGAGCAATTTTTATGGGACGCTATTTTGTTACCGAAAGCTGTTATTCACTCGCAATAAATAAACAGCATTACAATTCTACATCCAGTGAGAATTTTGTATGTAACTGTATTCATTTCTGACCAATATATCGAAAGTTCAAGCGAAATCTAAAAAAAATATGCAGTAATAAATTTAATTTTTTTTGTTTAGTCATTTAAGTGAAAATATATTATATAGCAATCTTTCATTGTAGAAATGATCATTATGTTTAAAATATTTCATTCGATGTCTTAATTAATTAGATAATAAAAACATGCATCCTTTCAAACAAAATTTCCTTAAAGAAGTAAAATAAATGGAACAAAAATGTCGTTAAAACGCACATAAAAACTTATAAAATATTCATGAGAGACTAAATGTTATGTTTATTTTACAGAGTTGATTCATAGGACAAATAATAGTAGGGAGTATTATATCACCGAAGAAGTAAACTTTACATTGGTTATGTTGTGGGACTTATTCAGCAAAACTATGCAAATTTCACTCGGAATCATCTCAATTTTGAATGCACTTTTCCACTATAAATAAATATTTCTGAAGCAATATAAATTCTACTTTCAAATGAATTTAATAATTTGTGCTTTAAAATATAACAGAAGGAAAACGTAAAATTCCTTTAACCATAAAGCAACAAAATTAATCCAATGATTCGAAAAAATTTAGAATTCTTAAAAGGCTCGACAGAGTTTTATATCGTTTGTACTATTTTTATATGTCGCCAGAATAACATTTCAGCTTTATATCGTTTGAGCCCTTTTAGTTATTGCCAGAATAGCATTCCTAAGTGAGGAATAAATTTCCTTTTACTGTTTCCCACAATTTCTCGTTCTTTTGAAACATGGAAGTGATTTATGAAAATGCATACGAGAAAAAAGAATAACACATTCTCCATCTCAAACCATTTTACATTTTTGCTTGCATTTTTTTAAAGTCATTTCCATTTTCTTTTAAGTGAGAATGCAGATTTTTGGAAATAATTCTTCGTAGCAAAAAAATGCAAAAGGCTGTTGAAAGACGAGAAAACAGATTGAACAACTCGCTTCAGAGGAAAAGACTCGATACTTTAATTACATTTTAGATTCGTCACCAAGTAAAAAGGCTTGGGAATAAATATTAAAATTTTGTCATTAAAAATAAACAAATTTGCAATAATTTATTCACAGTGCTTATAAATTTTGCCAAGATTTTTTGTGAGAATGAAACTATACCAGTGATATTTTCTTCTCACAAGTTGATTTTGGGTTGTACGAAATGCTTTAAAGGGTTTTTTCGTTGATCAGTGGTTTTTATAAGGAAAGAAATCTTAACTTCTCAACTGAACACGATTTCTAATATCTTAATTACTCTAACAGTCTCATTAAGTAATAAGAATCGTTTTCGATACAATGTCTCATATTTTATCTGTCATCATGGATAACAATTATTTCTAAATTTAGTCCAAGTCATGCACCTTAGATAACATTAAAGTGTTATATTCTATTATATTTTGTTTTCTTTTAATTGGATAATGGATCTTAAATATGTTTACAATATTTCTATATTATTAATAATTGGCCGAAAGTTCACTGATACTCATTGGCTCAAGGTTCGCTGAAATAGGATATACAATTATTCTCTTTCTATAAGGAGCTGAGCTCCTAAAGATTTTTGTGTCTTTGAAGAGGCCCGAGGAATCATATGTTTTGCAGCTAAAATCGTAGCGCAAGTCGAAAAATTTTAAGAACCAATGTGCAAATGAACTTCCCGTAAAATTTTAAGTGAATAATTCTGAAGAAAAATGTCACAGATTTCTATTTAAGCTTCCATGTAAGTATTCTGAGTGATTATGGCGTAAAATCAATTATTAAACAGAATTATTTATAAACCTTCAATTTTTAAAAATGAATCTAAATTTTGTAAAAAGATCAAATTGATAAACATTCGAAAAGTATTCTTGACATTTTTTTACATTTTGTTTTATTTTGAAACCGTTAACAACACTAATATATAAAAAGCAATCGACTTTTTATTCTTGCATTGACATCATACGATAAACATAGCTCTAAATCATAAAAATTCAAAGGCTAATGTGTACACATTTATCCAACAAAGGATGACTCAACACATCACAGTATCGAATGAAATAAAATTGATCTAATCAAATAATTGATTAAATGAAAGAAAGAAGGTTTAAATTACTTTCTCTTAGATAGGAACGGAATTTTGTATAACTTTTTTCACTAATTTAAGACAGTGATATCTAATTAAAGGAAAAGTATGAGGCTTTAGTGGTATTGTCTCATGAATTTTTAAAATTGTGTTAAAGAAGATATAAAGCAGATAAATAAGAACAAAGTTGTTGCCAACGCCCGCTAGAGAGAGCTTCGAATGCAACACCTGAATTTCGATCTGAGTTTTTCATTCATCATCTTAAATTTGAACAATTCATTGAATTGTATTGAAGTTGTTGAAAATTTATGTTCAAAGAAAAAAATGAAGAGCTTCATTTCATATCTTTTGTGTAGTCCATAACATATAATAATAACATAACATGCATAGCAAGCAATTAATTATGAAGCCTTTGGAAGCGAATGAGGAAACTTTAATTTGAATTGTTTTTGAATGGCGCGTTTAATATTAACAGAATTTAGAAACGTGTCTCATTATGTAACATTAAAAACGAGCACTTTTTAAACATTGTTATCTCTGTATTTAAAAAGAAATTAATCTATCTTGTTTATAGATTGAAACAATAAATTGGAATCATTTAGATTATATCAGACATTTTCAACAACAGGAAATTTATATTTTCATTTTTAAAAATTCATCTTAAATAGATTTATAAGAATTAAAATAATTATAATAATATAATTAAATAGGCTTAAATTCTAATAATATGTTAAACTAATAATAGGTTAAGTTCTAATTAACTAATAGGTTTAACTAATTTACTAATTGGTTAAATTAACTAATAATTGTTTAAATTCTAATAATAGGTTAAAAATTCTAATAATAAAATAAAATAGGTTTATAAGAATTTAAATTCTTCATTTGAAATATCTCTTACATTAATTAAAAATTTAACTTAAATAAAGTGATTCTAATTTTATTTAAAAATGCCCAATCATGAAGTGCATTTTAAGAACCTCTGAATCATCATCTTGTTTCTTCATATTCATCGAAGGTAGAGGATTTATAGGGGATGAAAGGGAAAAAATTACTTATTTATAATGCATAATACAAAAAAAACTAGTAACTAATCTTTTCTATCTCTCCAGAAGTATAATTCGTATTCAAACACAAGAATCCAAAAGGAATGTAGTTTCATCTAATTCACAAGGAAAACACTAAACCCTCGCTGACACCACAAGCTGCTCTCAGACATTAGCTTTATAGGAGTTTGTCTCTGTATCTGATTTCATATGAGGTTGTCATTGGAAAGGATTTATAAATCTTAGGCTATTTTTTATACCAATGTCGCTGAAATTCATTAAGTAAGTTTGCAGGTTCATAAAGACAGTTAATTTATATTTGAACTGTATCAACTGTTCAATTTTCATATTGAATATCCCCTTAACCCCTTCGCTTACTATGACGAGTCTGACATTTGCATCGAATTACAGAGTTTTTGCTATTTAAAACCGTATTTAGGTCAACATAACAAATAATTTTAAACACAAAAATCATCTGGACAACGCTTAAATGTCTCAAGTATCCTTTACCAATCTTAAATAGATTGAAATAATAATAAATATCCCAAATGGGTATTGGCATCTTATTAGGAGATTAAATAAAATCGTATGCCAAGGGGTTAAATTAAACACAGTATGGTAACTGTATCATATAGAAAAATATTTAATTCTATATAATTTATACTATTTAATTTATAATTAGTAATACTTAATTAATTATAATAGTTATACTATTTAATTCAATATTTAAACTTGCCAAGACCTCCACCAATAACTTACAACATATTTTTATTTTATTTTTAACTTACTACGGTTTGGCAATGGGATGAAATATAGCAACCAATGAGAAAAAGATATTTTTAGAATTCTAATTTTGTGATCTTGTTCTGTAGTTGAAGAATTATAATGCGTAATTTAAAATGCTTTTTAACTTAATAAATGTTTATTTTTTATATATTTTCGTGGTTTTATCATTCATCTGGAGATCTTGTAAATCATTTGAATGCTTATAAGTTTAAAAGTTGTCTGTAGAATTTTTTGTTGCTGCTATTTGCAGTAGCTATTAACTGAAAAATAATATTTGCATATAAACGGTAGCAATATATAGAAGATATTCACTACTTGAAAATATTTTTTCCCTAGGTTAATTTAAGTGAAAATATATGTCACTGAAAATTTTTTATGTGAATAATATTAAATAAGATGCCATTACTAGTGGACATAATGAAGCATCGGACAGCAGTAATTTAAAATTAAATACATAATCCAGTGGTTATGAAAGAATTTTCATCAGAACCGAAAATAAATAGT
Source organism: Araneus ventricosus (assembly GCA_013235015.1). NCBI lineage: Eukaryota > Metazoa > Arthropoda > Arachnida > Araneae > Araneidae > Araneus > Araneus ventricosus. The sequence continues at coordinate 332,360 of BGPR01000160.1, read as the reverse complement.
ACAAATCATATAAAATACTGACATAAAAAACCTGCAAATCAAACTGTCTGACTCTGATGTGCCCCATATTTACTCATCAGTTCTGTCAGTGTAATAGTTACAGTTTCAGATACACTGGGTGCTTTCTGTCTGGCACTGTCCTTAGTTGCTAAAGTTCATTCACGGCTTCGTGGTTGAAAAGTTACTGTTTCGAGTCTCATGCCACCAGATAAACTTGACGTTGATTCTACTGAATTTAAAATGTTCTGCTGGCCTGACATACCATTAAGAATGAGACATAATCTAAGACTTTATTCTTACCAACTGTTTAAATAGTCGTACATTTATCATGCACTAATAGAACTCGAGTATTGTTTTATTATTTGATCGTGATTCGAAATCTCCAGTTATTTTCTCATATTGAATCTTGATGTTATTCAGAAGAATTAATTTACAAAATAGAATCTGTTTGAGAAAAAAAATAACCCAGTTCAATATATATTATTTATAAATAGCTTCGAGAGCTCGTTAAATAATATCATAAAAAATATTTGTTAGCCAAGATACCCCGCAAATAAAATAAACAAGCTTATAAAAATCTTCTTATCTTTATACGAAATTAAATGTTGCATTTATAACACACTTTCAAAACATAATCCTTTAAAAGTTAAGCTAAGGGTAAGAAACAATGGAAGAAATAAAGAAAGTCCTTTCGCTGAGCAAGATTTTCTTTTTATTTTATGCACCCACACTTTTTGAAGTTGCACGAAAGATGTTGTAAATGAAACTCGCACCCAGCATGCTGCATTTTCTTCCCAGTCTAAATTTATTTCTGCTCTGCGTACGCCATTGACGTTCATGTGATGATTATTCGCGAATTTTGAATCAAAAACTTCAGTTGTCTGGTACTATTACACTGAAATTGCTTCAAAAATTTAAAAATAAAAACGAATAATTTTTGTTAAGCTGCATTTTAATTTGAATGAATTCTTGGCGTTAAATTAAAAACACGTCATCTTAAAATTAATCTTAAAAATAATTTTCTCAAGTAAAAGTAATCAACATTAAATCTTTAAATACAACCCGAAAGCTATATCTCGTTGCCTTTCTTCAATTGCTCTCACTAGAAAGAAATGTCTCAATATTTCAAGCCATAGTCTAACATCGGATTTATTGAACTGTTCTGAAAGTCGCCCTCATCACATTCGGATGGAAATTGCGGTAAACACTTCCCCTCACTCTTTTCCACATCGGCTAAAGAAAAGTAACCAAAAGGAGCTTTCTTCAACTTCCGTGACTTTGATTTTTAAAATACTAGCTCCTCAGACAAAATGGAACAATTCCTCGATGTATCACATTTGTGGTTTTGAAATATGATTTCTATTATATTAACTCTTCTTCCCTGCTTTATGTTTTTATGCCCTTAGCCAAGTTTTCTTTCGTGTCGACAGAATGTTTGTTAAATCTCCCGATATCCTCCTCGAATAATTTTTTTTCAACTTTATAAGATCATCTCTTCATTTCATTGATTAATTATTTAATTTCTTCTGTCTTAGATTATGAGAAGAATAAATGTGTGTATTCTAAGAAAAAAAATACTGAAAACAGAAAATTATCTGGGTAAGATTTTTATAGCTATAAGATTTATGGTAAGAATAAGAGATTCCCATACAGAACAAATTTAACATCCTGGAGAGTCTTATAGCATAGTTTCATATTTTTTATTATAAAATCTGGAAGAATTTTGATATCAGAAGCTTTTATTTCACTCATATATCTTTTTTATCGTTTCTCTTTCAAATGATGTATTTCCTCAAATTATTTGTATAATATTAAAAATATTTTCACGCAAATATTTTCTGTTTTTTGAGAAGTACATCGAGTCACCATATGCAACAAAATTATAACAATGGAAGAATTTTGTAATAGGCTTTCATATTTCTTTGCTTTGAAACCTGAAAGCTTTTTCAAACCACACGTTTATATTTCACTGATGCTCTTTATTATGTTACTTATTTTTAAATAAATTTCACCTACAAGTGCAGATGGAGTTTTGAAATTTGTTTTACCAAATGGAAATTGCTTTTGTATGAATAATGCTCTGGTATATATACTTTATACAAAAAACGTATAATTTAGAAACATACTAAGATAATTAAACATCAAACAGTGCTTTAGTAAAAGTAAAATGATCTCGGAAATACCATTTTTTAGAAATCATCAAATGGAATATATAATTTTCTGCTTTCGTTTATATGCAAAGTAAGGTTTTGCATAAATTTGCACATAATTACTTCTATCTTAAAAGAAAAAGAGAGTTTTCTTTTTCCTGTTAAACACCTTCTTTAAATTAGGCTTTGTAAAAATAATCACTTTTCTTCTACTAATTTTTCTGAATTACGTTGCTTTCCAATTTGGCATGAGATTGTCTTTGATGCTTTTTCAACTCATTCATGCATTTATTTCGTCTGGTTTTTTATCCTCGTTGTCCTTCCAGGATGTACTAATTTATGTTACAAGAATAGGAACTGGTTACAAAAAAATTCAGTAATATTTAATGGACAGTGTTATATAATTATGATCTAAGCACAGAATGAAATAATCACTGAAACAGTACGAAAAAACATTTAAGAGAAACAGTTTCTAAAAATAAACTTTTATAGTGTAATAGAAAGTATAAGTTTTTATTTCAGTGTTTTTCTAATTTTTGGTTTTTAGTTTATAATCCATCAATATAAATATTATGAAATCTTGATATCATTTTTTTCGTATTCACTTCCAGATTGTGACACTTGTATGGAATCACAATCAAATTAAATTTATCGGTTAATAGATAATTAAGCTCTGAAAGCATTGAAAGATTCCATTGTCAACGAGAACACAGTGTATTTTATTTATATTATTTCATTTAAATAAAATAATGATGTAATAAGTATTAAATCATTTTAAGTGATGATAATCGAAAACCAAGAACGTGAAAAAGAATCTTAAGCTCTTACGGTAAATTATGTCATTCTAGAAACTTGATAAACACTAATACACTGCAGCAAAATTGATAAAATTACGCTACAATTCTTAAAAAATAATTCACACTCGCGCGTTTAGATTTTATATCCTTACATGTGTGGCATCATCGCTGCCTCTGTCTCTATCCCAGGTTGTAATTACAAGCAGATCTGATCCGCCCTCTTTGTGATGCCATCCATCAACCAATAGCTAGCAGTCTGTTGGAGTATTTAAGGATGATGATTACTTCTGTTCTTTCTCTTTTTTGTACCATCTCACAGCTAGCGTGTCGAATAATGTTATAATTTAATTTAGGATTTTAATTTAGTTGATATTATATTAAATATGTATTTTGTTATGAGGTAGTCTTCTTTTTACTGTGTCACCAGCATTGTGTTTACCACCATGGAGTACTTCTGGAACTTGTAAGAAATACAGATTTATGATAGTGTTGAGAAGCTGGGTAGCGAGGTGTTGTACTAATCAACATGGAATACTTGATTGTCAAGAGTTGCACTTACTTAATTCCTCAGCGGCCAGACCAGTAAATCTCACCTCCTCAAATGCTGTATAGTTAACTTGACACGACGTAGGCTGAATATTTACACCTGTCTTCTCACCTTTCATTCTACTGATATTCTATTTTATTCATAGGGAAAATCTATACAGTTGTGATATCATTATTGAAAGTGGTCATTTTTCAAAATATGTAAGCATTTTTTTGTTTATTTTCATAAAAGAGATAAATTGCTTAGGTAAATTAAGATCAATTTTAAAATAGCATGCTACAGTTGCCTGACGCTAAATTAAATGTTTGTAACAAATTGTGAAAAATAATTCTTCATATTTTGATGAATGCAACGAAGCCATTATAGGTATGCTTATAATAAAGTCATTTCTATTGGACGCTTCCATTCTTGAAATTAAGAAACTTGACTGTTTGTAACAAAATAGATGAAAGAAGTATTGCGTATTAATCAACAAATAATGAAGTTGAACCACGCCTAACCGCCCTCCACATTTCCTGCCAGAAATACCTGCAAATGTGGCTGGCCAATGCGTATGAACAAATAACTCATTTAGAATTTTACAAATGAGGTTCACATACAGTCTCTTTGTGGCGACAGTTTTGGATATCCCTACTAAACAAATACACGTTTTGAGCGTTCTATTCTAAGTATTAATATGCGCTTGGTATCTTTTTGTACTAAATCCATGATGCTTTCTAATTGTATACAAAGAGAACAAGTTGTAGTTAAGTCCTCCCCACATAAGGTGGGTCGAGTCCTGTATAATTCTACTCCCCTCTTTCATTAGCAGTCATGCTGTAATTCTCACCGGTCTGCTTCAAGCCTTACACCCTTTTGGGTAGGCTGGACCGGTGTGGGTTTTAAAATTTAAAAAATCTATGAGGCTCTTTTTTCACGTCTTGACTTTTACTTTTTCACCATCAAAATTGCAATAATTGTAATATATTTCATTCCGGTATCTCTCACCGTTTTCGAGATAAAAGCACTAATTCGAATTTCATCTACAAGCAGATCTGCAAGTTGTGTCATCGTGTCGAACATAGTTGTTTTATTATACATGGACATCCCTTTTATGACTATAGCTGCATCCTTTATGTAGTTCAGGGAGGATCTCTGAATTTTAGTTGGCACCGTTTATATATATGTTCGTTTTTCAAATAAAAATGTAATACTATTTTATTCTAACTTCGATATAAAAATGAAACCCAACTTTCATCCTTACAGTTTAAATAGGTTAAAAAGAGGACGATAGTCTCTCGAAATGAATCTTCCTAGAGTCATGAAAATAACTGAAAACTGAAGGGAAAATTGACAGCTTTGGAGAGAACTAAAAATTGGAGGAATTAGATTCTTTATTTCCTCCATTTCGATTTAGGAGCGTCATCTCCAGAAAATTGATCTTAAGAAAGGTATGAACAGCCCATAAATTTTGAGGAAAAGAGAAATAAAGGAAATTTTCATTCATGAATAATGGAATAGCAACCATGAATCTGAGAAGTTATCAGTATATCAATTTTTCTGATATATTCATTTGTTTAATCATCATTTTATTCGTATTTTACTGATTTAATTTAACACTATAATGACAAAATATTTTGAAGTCATGTTATTTTTCCATCTTTAAAGGCAAAAGCGAGAAAATAAGATCGAAATTGTTGGAGTTCGAAAAACAAGACAGTTATTGACACCCTAATTAATTTGTTCATTCGACATAATAATTACATATAATTACTCTAATTAATGTTAGAATAAATAGTATGATAGGAGTATCAGTAATTGTTTTATGTCCTATTTATTCAATTCTTTATGAAATTCTTCCTGAAAATAAACTTTTTCATTTTAAAGTAGAATAGGTTAAAGTAAACAGTGCAATTGAACTCGATAAAATTATATTTTCTTATTTCTTTCATAAATATATATTACATGCATTGTCTTAAAGGAACAAAACTCATTTTTATACACTTCTGTTTAAATTGACTTTTTTCACGTTTTTAAACTTGAAATTTATTAATTGGTTTTTCACTAACTTCCTAATGTGCTATATTCCTGAAACATTTTATTATTGTCCAGTTTTTTCATGTGCAATTGTGTAATTTTGTGTTTTTTCAAAGTTTTATTTATCAACATGCTCTGTGTCACCAAAAATAAATTTATAATGTAATGCCCAATAGTAATCCTCCCTAATTGAATAAATCCTGTTAACATTTCTAAACTTGTTGCGTTTTATATTTAGGTAGAAGAGCAGGAAATTTGGCAAGGTCTAAGAGAGGTCATCCCTTCCGGTTCTGGGATTTTTCTTCCACTTTATGCCCGCGACATTGCTTAAATATCCTTAATGTTATAGTTGCAGGGGCATGGAGTGGAATGTTATGTTGTGGTTTCTAGAAGGCAATACACTCTTCTTAGGTTTTTAGCACTTAATTCACAATTAATGGATTACTTTTTATTACATTTTAACTCAATATAAGTGATGCCACCTGATAGAGAATTTGCGGAAATGTTAATACAAGATTACGTAATATTCATAAAAACGGATTATGAAATGCATTAACTCTTTATAGTAATAAAAAATAAAAATATAAAAAAATTAAAACATTTAAAACACAATTTTATTTTTGCACTAAGAAGTGAAAAGTAACATTTTTATCAAAAATCTGGGGGTAAAAAAATATAAAAGCGTGAGACACTGAAAACATAAAATTTAACGATTATGAATATCATAAGAAAGGAAATATTAAAACACATTCAAAATTAAAATATATTACAAATGTGATTAAAATTCTTATTTATTTAGAGTATTTGAGTCAACATTTTATGCTTTTACATTTTGTTTTTACCCTACCTCCACCTCTTCACCCTTTTGATCAAAAAATTGGTTTCAACTTTTTAGTACATTAATAAAAGTGTGATTGTTAAAAAAATTATTAACTACCTTTCCCTTAGATGCGGAATTTCTTGTATTATTAATCGCGAACAAACCGGAATCAATTTAATATATCTTTTGTATGGTCGTAGAAATGCCATCATTTTATGCACTTTTTGAAATAATTTTATTCAGCTTAATTACTTGAAGTAAAATTCAAAAAGTTTGTAATCAAAACTTCGGAATGGGCAATGATATATTTATTTTATCTTACATTTATATGTTTTGATCTGATGATTTTCAGCGAGAAGACGGTTCATTAATTCAATATTTTAATCTTTCTATGTGACCTGAAATAATTCGATGTATTCAGGAGTTACCCTCAACCTTCGGTTGGGCTCAATAAAAAATTAAAAGTTACATTTTTTTAGGCTTACTGAAAAGCTTATCAAACTAAGCTATTCGGTCAGACAAAGCTATATTTGCCCTTTTAAGTAACTATTTTTTTGTTTTCCTGCAATTTCAACTAACAAAATGTCAGAAATTCAAGAGGCAGTTGACACTTGTTTTCCCGTAAGGTTCCTCAACAATGACAACTGCCAGAAATAATTCGACATTTTTCAAACAATATATTGGAAATAGCGATCAATATCATTGAATTAGGAGCTGGGACACAGCTATACAAACTTTTGCAAGTATATAAAAAGAAATATTGAGAAAAAATTGGGAAAACAAAAGAACAAACGTAATCGGGCGCAACTCATCTACCAAATTAACGTGCATCAAAAGAGCATGAGAGAAAAAACCACGATACCCTAGTGTGAGTGATAGGGAGCCAGGAAGTTACTAGAAGTCCCACATTTTTCTCGGTAAAACCCGCACTTTGGCAGAAAAAATATAGGTGCTTCATCTCACAGATTAGATGCGCTCGACGGAAGGTTAAATGTACAAGATGATAGACTTATGAATGTTATTCTGAAGTATTTAATGAAAATTTTATATTAAAAAATTCATTGAATATGTAACTGAACTATTTTCACGCTTCCTGAATTCTGTAAAATGCTTGCGCAAATATCGCCTAGTTCTTGTAATTTCATGAAAATTGTGTTAATTTGAATTCTGAAAAACGCAGTAGGCTTTCTGTTCTGATTTCATGCGAAAGGTAGAGGCAATTGTCTATGGGCGTGCTTGCAATTAAGAATGGCATCTTAGATCTTTCAGTCCAGAATTGAATCATTACAATATGCATCATCTAAAAGGTATAATAAACGATTAAAACAATGATGCTCATTGTGAAACACCCGATATTGAGTGTTTAAAGATATTTTGAATTCCTTTTATAGAAATGATAACTATACAAGGTATGATTTCAAAATCTGCTAAAACTTTGTTTACTATCATCTATCGTCAATTTTCTTTCTTTTTACATGGAATCCGATTGAGTTAGACTATGATGCTGCTAATCATAAAACATACCTTACCTTGGCACACACTCCGACATCTTAATCACACTGAATATATTTTAATTTTAGCCTATATGACAAAATATATAATAAAAATTTCTAATGTAGACTTAACTATATATTTACGCATAATTATGGACAATATTTATGTGAATACAAAAAAGTTTTAAAGCTTTGAAAATGAATTTAAGTAAGATTTGCTGATTTTTTTATTTATTGAGAGACAAATTTTCTATCCGTAGTTCCATATTTTCTGTAAATGTTCAAAATTAAAATCTTACTTTTTCATACACAGTTGGAGGTAAAAAAAATCTGGCGCAAATCCGATTTGAAGGGAAAAATCAATAACTTTAGGTCCAGAATTCCCAGAAATAATTCCCAGCTTGATTTGAAAACTTTGCATATGAAAGTACCTCTGAGTTTGAAGGTATAGATAACAACAATAGTTTGGAAAGTAGCGAATATGATTAATATATCCTACCGTATAGGATGCAAAATGTCAGGAAAAAACTTTAAACTTATGAATGTACTTGTTCTTTTTCATACTGTATTTTTAAAAATATGCCTTTTTTTCTGTAAATAGTAGAGTACTTCTCTGTGGCCGATATAAACGTATTTGTTTTCATCTGATCCGTGTAACACTTCATTTTGACATGATTTCTTCACAGGATACGATTTTTATTCTCTTTTAAATGCGCAGTGAAATCCCGAAGGATTAATTTCTTCATATCCAAATAATGCTATGCAATTTTTGAAAACGAAAATAATTAAGAATGTATTTGTTATTAAAAAAAAACCTGTCGTTTATAAGTAGTTATAAATTGTATAAAGTGTCATATGTATCTGCTTCAATTTTAGTTTCTTGGTTAAAAAAAGCGAATTCGGGTCTTTGATTTTATTTTTCTGACACACATCTATAATATAAAACAGAAAATACGTGCATCTGTCTGTGTGCCTGTCATAAGAACTCCTCCTAAACGGTGAAAGGTAGCAACATGATATATGCACATTACATTCTGGGGTACATTTCTAGGTCAACTGTTCTATTTTCAACTTTCAGAATTAATTAGTTCTTAAGATATTTAATTAAATAACGAAAATTAGCCGCTGTTAAGCCTAATGTTTAGACGTTTTTTTACCAATAACTTCTGAAATGTTTATTTCATGACAATTATTTTTACACTATCTTAAAGAGCAAACGATTATCTTTTTAATGATTTAATTCCATTGCGGTAAAGTGTTTTCTCTGATTTTTATTTTTGAAATATAATAAAAATATATTTTTGAAGCAATTTCTAACAATACTTTTTATTCTTATATAATTAAATTGGTGTCAATTTACTGTTTCGCGCACGTGCTTTTGCCAGTGTTAAAGTTAATATAAGAAAATATTGTTTTCTTTGGATATAAACAACAAAGGAGACTTTTTACTTCGGGTTTCCGGTTGTCATAGCATTTACAACTTTTAATAATGTTACACGGTGATCCAATGTCGTTAGTGAATTCTTCCCTCGATGTTTTGATTAATTTTCACAAATTTTTAAATTATCTTAATGTGTGATTTTTAAGCTTTCAGGGTTACTTAGTCCGGTTCCTATTATAGGAAGAGGTCAAAGGGAGGGGGAAAAGATGTTTTAACGGTCTATCTGTCGCAAGAACTCCTCCTAAACGGTGAATAGTCTCGACATGAAATTTGCACATGCCATTCCTGGGTCCGCTCCTAGTTTAACTTTACTTTTTTCAACTTTAAAAATTACTTTCTAAGTTATTTAATTAAATAACGAAAATTAATCCAATTTTCGTCGTTTTATCTCAGTTTTTCGCCAGTAACTTCAGAAAAATATATTGCACGTAGATGATTTACATACCATTTTAAAGAGTAGAAAATTAACTTTTTAATGATTCCAATTTAAATTTCATGTGTTCTTTTCCGTCATTTAATAGGGTCAGGGGGGAAATTGAAAACAAGTAGTAATTGGGAATGATCAAAACAGAGCGCACTGGTGAGGCTGTAGCGAACTGAAAAGCATGTGCTTTGGTTAAGACACTCTAGAGAAAGAAGAAAAACACTCTCCTACTTTTTTCAATGTTATTTGGTAACGTTTGTTACCTTTAATTGCAATCTTGTTCAGAAAAACGAAATCAAAATTTCTCAAGTTTCATTTTTCGTTCTCTACGCCAGTTATATATAAGTTAAGTGGCTAATTTATACATTTCTTGCATCCGTAAGATATAACAATTACGAGGAAACTTCAATTTTCTTTTCTGGATTTCATCTTGAGGAACAGGTTAATGTTCTTAATTACCCCTGATAATTTTTCCTGCGGGGTAATTGGTTACAGGTTTCTAATGTAACAAAAACTTATATTTTTATGTATTTGAACTAATTTATTATTTGATAGGAAGCAATTTTAAATCTAGAAATACTGATATTTAAAACAATTTGCCATGCGACATACATATATATTACTTTTTACGTATGAAAGTTCTTTGTTAATTATGATATGAAACCGTTTGACTTTAAATATGGAAGAAAACAAGAAAATGATGACGAGAAAGAAGGAAACGCAATACTGATGGAGGAACCAGAAGCTGAGGATTTTGTCTCTTTCAACAATAAATAGAGGCTGCGGAGATGGAGGAATTAATTTATCTCGAATCATCCATGGTTCAGTTTTCAACAAATCTGTTTGTTTTGATCGATAACGTTGGAAGTATCAGAATGAAGGCACATTATTCATACCCTACTCGATTCGAGAAGTTTACGATGGTGAATATATTACGACAGGCTTGAGAACCACCAGTTTGGCTAAATCAAAATTTGTTTCGGTGGTTAATGAACTTGCAATTTCCGAGAGTTAGTTAAAATCTATACTACAAGATCGTATCTTTGAAGTATATTATAGAAAAGAATTATTTGGTTTTCAGGTAGTGTGAATATCAAAGAAAAATTAGTAGAATAGTGAATAGAACATTCGATTTCAAGTGGAAAATCTACGTTCTACTACTAAATTGAACTATTTGTTTCTACTAATTTTTATGTGTGATTTTTAAGTTTTACCTATTTCCTTGTAGCGTGTCATAATATTTAAGTTTCTATAAATATTCATTTCCCAACTTTTCCCGAAACAATTTGAGTAAAAATAATTATAAATTACACCATATACCATTATAGTAGCTTATTTGCGATATTCCATGAAGTAGAAGATATTTTTGCTGAATAGCATTCAAAAAACAGTATTTTGTGATAAGCAAAGGCAGTTAAGGACGAAAAGGCAGTTAAATGCATTTTTCGGCAGTATACAGAAATTTCTAATCATTTCAAATATATTCTCTTCAAATCAATTTGTTCCTGTGATCAGAAGCCGAAATGCGTGTTCCCAATTACCCCGTAGTCTCTGGGGTAATTGGAAACACTTCAGGGTAAAATAAGAACCCTCCTAAAAGTGGGGTTGATTAATTAATAAATTATTTTGGAAAGGAGGCAATGTTTAATAAACCCTTCAGAGTATTTGTATCTACTCACAAAAAATATAGACCTCTTCTCCATCACATACTATCCTTTTAAAGAGGAAAAAATGACAGAGTAGTTTTTTTCGTTCAAAATTCGTAACCAATTACCCCAACTGACCCTAAACTTTTCAAATTTATTTCATACACAATTTGTAACAATGCTTTCGATTATTGTAATTAAATTCAAACAAATTTATCGTTTTATCAAATCCTTCATTCCGGTATTTTTACCACTTTGAAAGTTATGATAAAAAATATTGCTTTCTTTGAATATAAACAGAAAAGGCAGAATTTTTATTTTCACTTTTATTTCGTAGCATATACCTCTTTCAATATGTTTTCACCACAATCCAATGATGTTATTACCCTCTTCCGCGTTGTTTCATTTAATTTTACAAATTTATAAATAATCGTAATGAGTGTGCAAAATCCTTCAAGATTATTGAGCCCGCTTTCTACTGGAAGGAGAGGGCCTAAGGAGAAAAGGCAGAACACCATGAGGTTTTTTCGGGTCAGTGACACAAACACAAAAGAGAAGAGAATTGCAGTCCGGATAATGCCAATAAAATCCCAATATATGAAAGAGTTTCTGTTGTCGCCGTAGCAATGACGAGGAGGAGAAGTGGAGTACGAATGACTACTAGATTCTTGCCAGGTGGTTCAAACTAAGGAGAGAAAAAGAAGAGGAGTGTTTAACTTCTGTTCGAGAAGGTCAGACAGCACGGCAGTGGATGAACGAAAATAAACAAAAGACGCTGCTGCGAAAAACTCTTTTATTAAGTTGAAAGTTTTATAAGTACTTGGACTTGAAAATATATTTATCCCGAGCAACACCGGGTACGTCAGCTAGTCTATAATATAAAACAGAAAATATATGTCATCTGTCTGTCTGTCGGTCGGTCACAAGAACTTCTCCTAAACAGTGGACAGTACCGACATGAAATTTGCACACGACATTCTGGGGTACATTTCTATGTCAACTTTATTATTTTCTACTTTCAGAATAAATTAGTTCTTAAGATATTTAATCAAATATCGATAATTAAGCCGTTTTAAGCCTAATTATTATATGTTTTTCGCCAATTACTTATGAAATATTTATTGTACGAGAATTATTTTTATATCATCTTAAAGAGCAAATATTTATCTTTGTAATGATTCTAATTGCATTGCGGTTAGGTTTATTCTCTAATTATAATTAACGTTTACGCATTTATTTTTGAAGCAATTTCTAACAATACTTTCTTTTCATATAAAATTAAATTCTATCCAATTTACTATGTCATCAAATCCTCCATTCACGTGCACTTGCCACTGTTAAAGTCAATATAAGAAAATATTGTTTCTTTGGACGTTAACTCCACGGGAGAGTTTCCACGGAGATGATTTATATACCATCCTAAAGAGCAGATAATTTTCTTTTTACTGATCTGAATTAAAATGGCGCACTTTCTTTTCCCCCAATTTTAATAAACAATTCGAAATTAATTTCAAACACAATTTATAACAATGAGATATATTATTGTAATTAAATTCAAACCAATTTATTGTTTCATCAAATCCTTCTTTCCATTTTTCTACCACTGCTAAAGTTAAGTTTAAAAAACACGGTTTTCTTTGAATATCAACAGAAAGGCATAATCTTTACTTCCGCTTTAATTTCGTAGCATAAACCTCTTTCAGAATGTTTGCTCCGCAATCCAATGATTTTATTTGTTCTCTCTATGCGATGTTTCATTTAAATTCACAAATTTTTAAATGATCCTATTGAGTGTCTAAGATCCTTCAAGATTATTGAGTCTGGTTCCAACTGGAGGGAGAGGGGCTAAGGAGAAAAAGAAAGAACGCTAAGCGGTCTTTTTCCGTTAAGTCACACAAACTCTAAAGAGAAGAGGATTGTAGCCCGGATATTGGCAATAAAAACCTAGATATGAAAGAGCTTCTGTTGTTAGCGTAGCAATGATAGGGAGAAGGAAATGTAGTACCACGGTCTGCTGTATTCGTGCTAAGTGGTTCAAACTACAAAGATAAAAAGAAGAGAGTGGTTTAACAGCTGGCCGAGGGAGTCAAACAGCAAGGAAGTAGACGAACAAAAATTAACGAAAGACGCTGCTGCGAAAAACGGTTTTATTAAGTTGAGAGTGTTATAAGTACTTTGACTTGAAAATATTTTTATCCCTAGCAACGCCGGGTATATCATCTAATTTTCTATAGTTAAAATTTCGAGAATTTCTGTCAATAAATCTCGTTTCGAAATACATTATTTTAATGAAACTGGTAACTTCAGTTTGCCCCAAATAGAAGAATGATAGTAGTCATTAGTCTCTTTTATGACTGGCTTGTTTCATATTTCAGTGAGTATTCTGAAATCAATCATTCAAGTACATTCGACCGATAATGAAATCATTTTGTTGTCAGCGCAAATTTGATAAATGGGAAGCGATAAAGTAAATCTCAGATGGTTCCATTTATTTTACTTCAGAACTATTCATTTCATCAAGACATTTAAATTTTCTGAAAATTTGAAATGAGAACATAAATAATTGACTTCTCAAAAATTCTGTTAAAATGATATATCTATTTGAATACTTTGTATAAAAAGAATTTAAAAACTAATATATGTAGGTTTTATATCTGAATTTACCAAAACTAATGAAATATAATTAATAATTATAGATGCTCTTACATTTTGCTGACTCATGAACCCCTCAACTTTGAGAAATTGAATTATTTTCAATTTGAGGCTATAAAAAAGAAATGGTAAACAGATAAGAGAGCTGCTTTTTTATTTAAACAAAATAGAACTATAAAAAGAGTGATGATAATAATAGAGAATTTTATGCACAAGTTCATGTACTACAACATAGACTTGCTTAACCTTCAAGCTCAAAATATCCACTTTATACGTTTTTGAAAAAAATAATTAAAAAACAGGAGGAGTAGAAAAGGATCAGTAGAGGATGTAGGAAATTCGTGTTTATGCAATGATAAATTCTAAATTTGATGTTTTTAAATCATGAAAATGCTTTGTCCAGTATGAAAATGCATTGGCAAGTTGTGACTTGCCAATGCGTTTCCTATATATCAGAACAAACCTTTAAAATTAAAAGATATTTATTTGAGAAAATGTGGTATATCGAATTCTGTAATCAGTCGCTTGCCTTAGATTACATATTCAAGGGTTTAAATATATAGATGTTGAAAACATTCTCTGGAAAAAATGGAATGTGAATTTTGGCTAAATTACGATCCTTAAGTCGTAAGGAATCCAAACAGCATGTTTGCTAAAATGTTGTAAAAATGTGTTTTAGATCTAAAGTTATGCTTTATTAACCATGCATGTATTAATGCATGATCAAGATTAAATACTCATAGATATCTTTTCACATTTGGAGGAGGTTTCAATTATGCTGATATTTTGAAAATCATTCAGCTTAAGTTAATGATTTCTTTCATGTCATAGATGTTATGTTTGTGAAACTGATACCAGAAAGACAAATCGAACCTTGTTTCGAAATATATATTTTTTTTTAAAAATTCAGAAATGATCATAACAGTACAACTTTTTTTTATAAGCCCAAACAAAAACTCTCAAATAAAATCTCCGATAAAATTATCAGTAGGGTCCATTTATACTTACTTGAAACTTGCATGCTAGGTGAGATTTAGTTTTTAAATCCATTTCCCAAACTTTAAAGAGGAAAATGAGTGTAATTTACAAAAAAAACCTGAAACAACGTAGTGACACGATAGCTGACGTTTGCCTTATGACTACACCTATTGAAATTTAACAATTAATTAATAAAATTAATTCTTGGTTAACAAGAAAATGGTTCTTTATTTATCTTTCTTGTACATCCGAAATTCATAATATATAGAACTGCAGAAGATTTTTCGAAAATCGGCGTGCCAAAGAAAGGCAGTATGCAATTAAAATTTACAAACTATCCTGAAACGTTTGTAAACAGCATTGATTCAATTGGGCGAATATAATTCATGTCTGTATTCAGGTACTATATTTAACGGCAGTAAAGTTTTCCTCATTGCAATAAAATGTGTAGTTTTGTATCCATTCTCTCTTTGTGAGATCGATTATATGTTAGTTTAAAATCGCTATAAATATTAAGGAGGCACGGTTCCTTCTCAAAGTCTTTTTTTCATTTTCATTTTGAAAGTCTTGATAGTATTGTAAACTAGCATTAAAATGAAATCACCTCGAAAAGAAGAATATATTTTGATTTACCTCTTTAGTTTAAATTTAATTTTTTTAATTGGGTTTTTTAAATTCCTTACTACTTTTACAAATAATTGTTTGTTATTATAATTTTTATATATAAGATATATAAATAATTTTTGTTTTATATATAAAATTCATAAATTTATATCTTGTGTATAAAAGAAACTAAGCCTTTGAATGCTTATTCCATGTTCATGAACAGTTTTACAATATACTTTATGATAAATATAAAAAAAATTTAAAGTTCTATCTTAAATATGAAAAGAAGCTTTAGCAATTTTAAATAATGAAAATGAAGAAAAACCTAACCTGGACAGAAGGCCAATTAGTTGGTATTTGCTAATGGATTTCATTTGTCAACGTGAATAAAACTCTGAATAATTTCGAAATATTTAAAGTACAATTTTGAAATTTTGAGGTAATAAAAGCACGAGTAACGAAATTAACAAATAAAATAATATTCGATATCTTGACCATTTTACGGATACTGTGTCCCCTTAAATCAATAAATAATAAACCGAAAATAATTTAGTAATTAATTACAAAAACAATTAATGAGTAAATTTGAAACTAAACTTTTCTTCGTTCACCAGCTCCATTTTCTTGCGATCTGTAAAATATTTAACAACAGGAAAACAGCCTAAAGCGGATCCAAACGCTCCTTTGAACATTTACCTCTCTCGTGGGATTCTTCCCTGAATAGGTAATGAAATCAATGACTATTAAGGCAGAAGCTTCTGATTAAGAACACGATCTGGGAGGCGTATCAATTGGCAAAATGTGGTAAACGGAGTAATTTGCCTTTGCTCTTAGGTTGCGAATGAGCAGAGACCTGAGGGTAAGGCATCAGCTATGCAAAGTGTCTCAATAACAATTGAATTGTCTAACGAAGTCTAAGACATTGGTTAACTCGTTGTTATTATAAATCTTTGTCTGAAATAAGCAGGGAAATAATATTATTCAATTTGAGGTTTTAATATGAAGAAATGCACTGAATCTGCTTAAAAGTTTAAAGCATCTGCAGGTCTGCAACCAGTGATGTAAAATACCCAGGTATTTATTTTTAAGGGTAAATACCCTGGGTATATACCCGGGTAAATACCCAAAATGGGTATTTATTTTTGAATTATCTCTATTCATATAAAACACAGGCACTGCTATGAAATATGATGTCTCTATATAATATAAATATGTATAGAATATATATTGAACATAAGATAAGGTAAAAAAAAAAAGAAAACTTGTAATATATGAACCTTTTAAATTCTATAAAAACTAAAAAAATGAATCAGAAAAAACAAAAACGCAATACTATATCATGGATTTTACATAAAATACGTGGCTTAAATGTCAATCCTTTTTAAAACTCAACTAAATTGAAAAAAAAGGAAATGTTGAGTTTGGTTTTGAAATGAGAAAGAGCTGACTGATAATAGAAACTAAAATGAAAGATACAATTGTTTATAATTCTTTTTGGATTAATTAGTCAGAGTACCAGACATTGCTGATAAATTAGCAGATGTTTCAGTTCTACAGTTTTTAAAAGTTAGTTATTTTGATAGTAATATTCACTTATATTACTTTCAACAAAAGTAAGTTATTTTTGTAACAAGATTCAGGAACAAGAAATGTGAATTTTTTGTTGCTGAATCTGTTGTACTATTTGACGATACAGTAGACATACACCCTCGCACTCAGTTTCCTGGTTAGACGGTATTCATCTCGATCATGAACATCAATATTTAAATGATCTTAAAACTCTAAATTTGATGTAAGTGTCATGGTTGGAATCTGATTAAAAGAAAGTTCATTAACTATTTTATCCCTTTCAAAACCTTTTTAATCCACCAAGACTTTCGAAACATTTTTTCCCCTCCATTTTGCATGCATTGGCAAGTTTGTACTCAACATTACAGTACTTACATTGGATACTTTTATCATTCTTAACATTAAAAGCTCCAAGAAGGTAACTTTCCCCTTTTTTTACTTTTTAATGCAAAATTTACAGTAATATTAATATACACGAAGTAAATGACTAACTATTCATAAATCAAAACAAGAATGTTTGACTTCCTGCATGGCAATTTGAGTAAATTATGGATCACAAGATTCACTGGTACTGTCTGTTTCTACTAATAATAAAGGAGAATGTGTGTGTTTTGGCTCTCTACAGGACAGACCGCTAGGCCTAGAGCAACGAAATTTGAAATTTGGAGGGTGGGAATGTGCACCTAGTAACCGTTGTTTTTTAAAAATTTTAATTAAGAATTAAGCGAAATCTTGGAATTTTTCTTTAATAACTACCGAAAATAGTACAGCACAAAAATTATTTTTACACCGTCTGAAAATTTAAAAGAGTATATTTTCAATGATAACAATTAAGTTTTCATTTGATTTTTTCTCTAATTTTAAAATTTTTTTTAAATATTTTTTTATTCATTGTTACAATGAAATTCAAATCGTTTTCATTGTTTAAACAAATATTCAATTGCGTGTTTCTCTTCCATTGTTGAAAGCTAATATAATATTCTATTGGATTTTCTTTTCTTTTTTTATTTGATCAATTTTTCTGTGAAATCTGTAAAGAAAAGTCTTCAAGATAGTAAGTATATAAAGAATTAATCTAGTAAACTGAACGATTATGGTTGCTATGTTTAAATTCATTTTATTAATATGTTTTAAGCCAATTAACATGATGCTGGACGTAAAACGTACCGCGTTATTTCGATGTTGAAATAAATTTGTTAAATTAAAATTCGCGTCGATTACGTACAATTAGATGTAACTTGGCATGAACAGTTACTTGACTCCATCAGCGACTTTCATATAGACAAGGAACAGAATAAGTGCAAGGCTACGTTAAGAACACGGGCTAAATCTCTATCGCAATTTGAAGTTTAAAATTTTTTTGTTAAGGTAACCGTGAATATCAAACTATGCATAAGAGAGTCAGGTGAAATTATATTCCCGGCGAACAAGCTGGTCGCCGATGGCGGCTAGTATAACATAAATGACGTTAAAAATAATTATTCTATTGTAAGTTACAAAGTTTCAAACCGTAAAAACTAAATTATCCCCCGATCCCGTTAAGTTTTAGAATACTTTATTCTGATTCCTGATAGCAATTGTTTTTTGTTTATATAATTTATTCAAAGCTACATTTTTTATACAGAATACCCAGTTTAGGGGCACACATTATTTTTTTATTTCATTTTGAATCATCATTCGCAAATATTTTTTTAAAAAAATACCCAGTTTTGTGGCATTTATAATTTTTATGTTTCATTTTGAATCAACATTCGGAGATGCATTTTTTTTGCAAAATATCCGGTTTGGAGGTATTTTTAAATTTTATATGTTTTATTTTGAATCACCATTCACAGATGCAATTTTTTTCGCAAAATATTCAGTGTAAGGGTATTTATAGATTTAATGCTTCATTTTGAATCACACAATTCTCAAATACTTTTTTTTGCAAAATACCGAGGTTTGGGTATTTATAAATTTTAAGTTTAATTTTGAATGACCATTCACAAATACTTTTTTTTTGCAAATACTTTTTAAGGAGGTATTTATAAAACTCTGTATGTTTCTTTGTGAATCAGTATTCGAATTTTTTTCTTCGCAAAATACCCAGTTTTTGGGTATTTACCCAGGCCTTGGGTAAATACCCGGGTATATACCCAAAAAATATTTACCTACCCACTGGGTATTTACCCACCCCACATCACTGTCTGCAACCCAATATATATGAATTTTAAAAAACGCAAATTTCCAGTTTCATTAAAGCTCTCATCTAAATGACTTTTTAAGAGCTCTATAATAAATTATAATCAAATTTTGAACAGGTTTTCCTAAAAAGATTTGATAAACATTTTTTTTTGCCAGTTAAAAATGGAAAGACCAACAACCGCACTGTAGATATTTAAAATATCCATGCCAGTTGTTTTCTGAAGAAGCTATTAGATTTTCGGTAAAGAAAACTCGTTGTGAGTACTCACTGAAATAATCTTTAAGCAGGAATTAATCAAATGATCGAATATTAATGAATCCGAATAAAAAATGAATTATTGTTTTTAGATTAGAATAAAGCTATTACAAATAATCGAGTTGCTATGTAGGTATATGTATTAGAGGGCTAATAAAGATATAAAACTTTTTATTTGGTACATGTTTTGCTTTAAAGTATTTCTGACGACTGTTCAATTATAAGCTCTTATCTATGGATGTATTAGCATTGAATGAAATTTTTAAAGCAATATTAGATTGTTGATATGTTTCTATACATTTTGACTGTATGTAATAGAAATCTAAGAATTAGTTGGAAACAGTTGCATCTTTAAATGTACTTAAAATATAGTATCAGTATTTAATGTTAAAAATAAAAAGGAACCAAACTAAATAACTCGTATTCTTAAAGAATTCTAAATCTACAGCTTAGATGAATTGCACGCTCTCGCTAGTTTATTTATTTTCCAGGATTTCCAAACGAATCCTTTCGGCGTTTGAAGAATAATGACAACGAGACGAATAATCCTTCGCCTCGCTGGGGTAGGATATGTAGGATGTAAGTTAAGCGCCATTATTTGTTAAGAAACTGAGAATCGGAAACGTGATTGAAGAATACCAATTAATAACCATGGGTAAGATCTTGTTCAGGGCAGGTAACTTATTCTCATTATTTGGAATATCAATGCTCTCCATACTTTAAATATAGAAGTAGTTTTATTTCTCATGCAAGGTTTAAATGAAACGGTTCTTGTTACTCATTTAAAAAAAAAATTATAAATCAAAAACATGGATGGCAATTATACACATGATTAAATGTAGTTCTATATCATTTATGTAGGTTTATCTTAATATAAATAAAAGTCATTGTGGTTATGTATGTTTGTATGTTTGTATGTACCTATGTTCCACATCTCCTCCTAAACCACGGCACTGATTTCAACCAAACTTTGCACACTTATTAATTAAGACAAGGAGAACATTACTGTCAACTTTTCAAAGTCCAAAAGTTAATTAAACAGTCAGTTAATTAGAAATTAACCGAAACCGTTTTTCCACCGTAACTTCGGAGCAAATAGTCCGACAAAAATTATTTTTTTTACTATCTTAAAGTTCAAAATTTGACCTTTTCAATGATACCAATTTTATTTTTCTAGCATTTTCCCTTCGATTGTTATTAATTTTTTAAAGTTCAATAATTTTAAAATACGTGCAGACGATTGTGAAATAACGAGGATTTATAGCTACTCCGTTGCTAGGCAACGGTTAGACTTTGAAATAATTTACCTTTATTTCTGAAAATTTTGCTTATTTTTATAAATATCTATAATATAAAACAGAAAATACATGTATCTGTCTGTCTGTCGATCACAAGAACTCCTCCTAAACGGTGAACGGTAGCTACATTAAATTTACACACGACATTCTAGAGCATATTTCTAGATCAACGGTGCTATTTTCAACTTTCAGAGTTAGTTAGTTCTTAAGATATTTAATTAAGTAACAATTAGCCGCTATTAAGCCTAATGATTAGACGTTTTTCGCCTATAACTTCTGAAATATTTATTATACAACAATTATTTTTATGCCATTGTAAAGAGCTGAAAATTATCTTTTTAATGATGATAATTCCATTGCGATGAAGTGTTTTCTCAGATTTTTATAAAAGTTTAAAAAATATTTTAACGCAATTTCTAACAATACTTTTTATTCTTATAGTAATAAATTTAAGCCAATTTACTGTTTCGCACGTGGGCTTTTGCCAGTGTTAAAGTTAATATAAGAAAATATTGTTTTCTTTGCGCATGAACAACAAAGTAGACTTTTCACTTCCGGTTTCAGGTTGTGGCATTTACACCTTTTAAAGCGGTTACACAGTGATCCAAGAAGTTAGTGAATTATTCTCTCGATGTTTTGTTTAATTTTCGCAAATTTTTTAATGATCCTAATGAGTGTGTGCTAAGCCTTCAATGTTACTTAGTTTCGGTTACTATTGTAGGAAGAGGACAAAGGGAGGGGAGCAAAAGATGTATTAATGGTCTATCTGTCGCAAGAACTCCTCCTAAACGGTGAATAGTCTTGATAAGAAGTTTGCAGGAACGGACATAGGATATGTGATTTTATCATAAATTCAATATTTTTGACTACAGACAACAATTAAATAATTAACAAAGAAAGGCCTATTGACTCAGCGATACGCGATGAAGATTACTACTTTATTTTTCAATCAACTATTACGTGATCCTTAAGGAATCTTTAAACATTTGGAATACCTTATTTTTAAAATCAACTGTCATGTGATACTTGAAAAAACGTAAGCATGTGGTATAACTTATTTTTATAGTCAAACATCACGTGAACATTAAGAAAACCGCGATTATGTGATCTTTCTGAGAAAATAAATAAATAATTAATTTATGGAATAATAACTGAAATTACTCAACTCGAAGCTTGATTTTCATTTTTTGAAGTTTACAGTCTATTTAATTTTAGTTATTTATAGTTGTATCTTTTCCTTATCAGATTTTATTCAAGAAATTGTCTATAAATTGACGCCGGGACTGAAATGTATTGATAGATATGATATAGTTGCAAGAGTTTTTAGATTCAAATTTAGAAACTAATGTGAATTATAATTAAAATGAAATATACGAATATATATTTTGTTTTATGTATTCTGTTGAATGGTGGAAGCGGATGACATATACTATGGTGGATGATATATTCCACAGATTGTAAGCACCTAATGATATCATTGAGTACAATGATGTAATTTACAATAACAGAGAATATATGAGGAATAGAGAATGGTTGTTGAATTGGTAATTTTGGTACTGAATAATGAAAGTTTAGGTCAGATAAATGAAGAAAAAATATGTCGTATATAAAGGGAGGTGTTACAGAATATCTATCTGTAGATACGCTAACAGTAACAATAATAGGCAATAACAAGTAACATCATATCCTGTAGAATTCTTCAACTCCTCTGATTTATCAGGGGTACCTTCCAACAAGCTGAGATTTAAAGTCGATGTGCAGTACTATTCATACGTAATCTCGATGTACCGAGACTTCGCATTGGCTCACAGTTACAAATTACACACCTAGGTACAAATGTTGTGCGAACTACTGTTATGACTGGTACAGCGAGTGGGGAGAGTATTTTAATTCCACGCATTCTGAGAATACCGAAGGATTTACCATCCAAGTTTAAAAGGTAACAATTGCCTTTAAAATTAGCATTTGACAGGCACTCAAAGGGACCGGCGAACATTTGGAAAAACGGTATTTTTCCCATGGGCAACTATATATGGCGTGTTCACGTGTGTCCAGCCACAAAACCTCTACATCCGTGCGAAAAATGAAAAACAAAACACGTAGTGTACAAAAGTGTGTTAGCATAGATAAACAAATTACCTAACTATAACAGCTGACACTCCACTTAGTCGTTCAATTATGTATTATCATCCGTCAAAACTTTTAATTTCCCCTTTCAACATGTAACGAAACATTTACATTCGTGAATTAGAAAAATTTAATAATTCAAATTCTTTGCGCACGAAGTCGCGGGTAACAGCTAGTATCAAATAAATTCTCAAAGTCTTGAAGCAAAGTGAAGTAAAAATGCTTGCTGTTAAGAAAAATAAGCATTTTATTCACATCATCTACATTTAATTTTTTTACATTTAAGTACATTTACATTTAAAGTACATAGTACATTTAAAATACAGTATTAGAAAATGTACATTACTGATGAATATTAGAAGAGGAATATAATAATTCCATACAATTTAGTTAAAACCATTCGTGTAATAATCCATCAAAACTTTAAATGTTTGAAAGAAGGAGCAACGAACAGCTATAAGTTTGAAATTCTTTCCTTATCCAGTTTCTGTATCGACTTACAAAAATATCATGGACCTTCCTATGAATAAGTTTTAGAACATGTCGAATTTATAGAAAGGATATATGTTTAAGGCTCATTATAAATGTTTATCGATATTCTGAAACTATATCTTTATATTTGGGACATAATTAACCTTCTGATTACTAAAAGCCCTGGAGCTCAGGGACTTTCAAATGCTGGAAAGTCTAAGTTCGCCTTTCAAAAAAATACGAGAAATTCCACACACTCCTCAAAACCCGCAATGGCATGAATTCTTATAGGGAAAAATAGGGCTTTCTTAACATACAAAAGAGGACTCTGAAGCTATTAGGAACATTTACTACAAGGAAATAGATTTGCATTTGGTGTTTAGCAAATGTATGTTCGAACCTTTAAGAGTTCTAAGAAAATCTCCCTGTCTTGCATATTCATCTGAGGGAGCCACTCAACGTACAAAACAACCTCAGGTATTCAACCAATCACACACGTAATGAAAGAGGATTGAAATCTCGCTGAAATCTGTGTGTTTCGGGCGCTAGACATTCTTTTCTTGAAAAGGAGTTTAGAGCCTTTTAGTATTGAAAGAGTTAATTCAAAACTTTTCTCGGGAAATCATATTATTTTTTTTCTATTCAGTGGCATCGTTGTTTCATTCATGAATTTTTAAATTAATTTGCCCCCATGTTATTTTTTATTTTATTTCTTAAATATATATCTTATATATGACCGAAATATAATTACAAACACAGAAAACTTTCCATTGAAAATTTAAGTTTTCACTATGCTTTACAAATATCAAAGCTGTTAAATCTTTGATGTTATTAATATTTATTTTGTTCATCAGGATCAAAATCGTTCATTAGTATAATATCAATTCTTCTAAATGTAGGATATCAATTAAAATAAATTTAAATTTATTTCTTTTAGTTACACTGTAAAATGTAATTAAAAGAATGCTGTAAGTACTTGTGAAGAAAGTACTTATAGCATTAAAATAAATAAACGGCTTCATTTGAAAAAAATAAAGTAAAAAGAAAATACTTTTATTCATTTAAACAGCAAAAACAATATATGAGCATATTCTGAATAAGACAAGTCAAATGACATGCACGTACAGTATTAAAAAGGAACAATTCAAAAAGAATGTTTTCTTTACATGGGTGATATTTCAATAACAGCATATTACAAGATGAACATGAAAGGGTGGAATTATTCATAAAATATTTTCCTTTTTTTGCTTTTAAGTATTCACTACCATTTTCTTTAATTACCAAAATAACTAACAGGAAGGAGAGTAAGCAGAAGCTTTTGAAGTAAAAAATATTTACAGATTTCATGTAATTTTTTTTATTTAAAACATCAAAGCTTCTCGTAATATATTTTGAAATTACTGTCCAACCCTTTTAATGTCAAACTTTAATCTCACATTCCGATTTCTCGAAATTTCCATTTACATTCTTGATAAAACAGTTATTATTTATGCCAACTAGAGAATTTTTTTATCTATCTGCAACTTTTTTTCTTTGGGTATTAGTGTTCATAAAAGTTTTTTATATCGCATATTAAAGCGAAATATGACGAAATTTTCAATAAATCTACTTTTGATTTTAAAAACTGAAACAGAATTCAAAATTCATAGAGGGATTTCATTCATATTTGCTACTCATTCTCTAACCAACAGACAAAAAAATTGTTAACTCTAACCCTGCAAACAGAATTAATCGTCTTTAGGTAATGTAAGCGTGTTTAATAATGTGCCTGACAAAAGCATGACTGAAACATAATTATTGTATATCAGTGTATGATATCAGGTAGTGGCAACTGTAAGATGTTGCGCTACTTTGAATTGAGAGACGATTACGAGAAGTGATAAGTACGGTACGATTGAACGAAGTTACGTTGTATGCAGTTACGGAGTGAAATGGTTGTGTTTCAAAGTTCTAATAAATGTCTGTTTTGTCTTAGAAGAAGTCTTATGAATGTCAATCGAGAAGCCAACAGTAATCATCGGAATTTTAATGATGCTGCAAATACCTTCAGTTTGTTTTAACATGGATACTAATTTAGGAATGATATTTGCCAGAAAATTACAAGGAGGACATCAATAAATTCTGATTTAATTAATAACGCTTTTCGAGGTTGCATTAGGGTTATCTTAGGGATCACCTTAAAATTTTGAATAGTGTTCAGGTGACGAGAATAGCCTCTGAGCAAGAAAGTTTTCCCCATCTTCTCTAACATTCCAGTACGAGATCGCTTGGTCCAAAACATTTTACTTCCATCCTGTTAGCATCCGTTCAGAATTTTTCAAAAATTTGTGTTTCAAAATCGAGAAATTTCAATCCCAAAGCTGAGACTTAGTCGCCAAACCACAGCGGTTTGGCGACTTTGAACTATTTTTGCTTTTAACTTGTACATAAATATTTATGATATCCAGAAAACAACTGGCGTGTGCAGTTTACTACACATCTGCGCTTCAATCGCAAGAGTTCGTATGCGCGCCAAAGAGTTCGCGCCATGTGCAAAGCATAGACATCATTGTTAGGGAAAACAGCGATACTATGATGTTTAACTCTTAGTGGGAGGAGCTGGCGTACGAAGTACTCCAATGAATTTTTCTTGCTGTGAATTTTCGACTGTTCTTTTCTAAGCCCTCTCCCCCTACTTAATCTAATAGGAACATCCCCCAAGTACAATGAGTCTAATCGACTCGTTCAGCTTGAGTTCCATCTTCCATTCTAAGCCTTACGTCGGCGAATTCAGAATGTCTCCCCTCCAAGTATGCAAAGGAAATTTATTGTGCCTCCTGAAGAATGACACTCATAGAAAAGCTGATAAGTTAGGTACAGTGAGAGGAATTTTCGACTATTTCAATGAAAACTATCAGAAATTTTATATAAATGGTGACCAATTCACGATCGACGAAAAATTGGAGTCCTTACGTGGGAGACGCTTGTTCATTCTATATATGCAGAATGCATTTTTCATTTTCTATTTTATCTGCCATTCTTTCTCCGTTTCTCTCTATAGAGTTTTCTTAATATATTAATGTAATAAACTAAGAAAAATTAGTGGAAATTTGAAGCAGTGTGTGGAAAAAATGACTTGACTTACTCCATAAGCTGCCCGTCCCAAATTGTACCATACATCAGCCCCTTCCACGAAGGTTTAAGGAAATCTATAAGCCCCCAGCGTCCCTATACTGCGACGCGGTGTTTTGCCATCCACGACAATGATCGTATGATGGGTGCAATGTATGATGGCTGCAATGCGATTACTCATTGCGAATTTTGTAGGAGTATTCCCTCTATCCCCTTACAACTCAGATCTCACCCCCTATGATTTTCATATCTTATTCAACTTCAAGACTTTCATTTCTGGCAAGAGGTTTCAGGATGACAATGCTGTGAAACAAGAAGATATCTCCTGCTTGTCATCATAGACGGCACCATTCTTCTATGCTGGATATAATATACGGTGCCTCGTTATAACAAATGCCTTCATAGAGATGGTAATTATGTTTAAATATAGCCCAAGGCTTCAATCAAACAATAAAGTGTTTGGTTCCATTGCATTTAGTGTCCTTTTAACTGGCCAATGGATTTTAATTTCTGGATATCCTAAATATGTATATACCACAGTGTTTAATTTGTACTTTCAACATAATTTTTCATAAAGTCAGAGTAGCACATGCAGAAACAAAGTAAACATGTTTTTTAACCATTAAAAAGAAAAATTAGGAATCATGAAAAATATTGAGAATATTATCAATTTTTTCATAACCAGGTAGCGCAGTATGAACAGAATAAATATTTAATTAAATCATTCGATCAAGTGTGAATGAATTTCTGAAAAAGTTAAAATAGTGTATCATCATCAGTATTTTACAAGTGTGCAATATTTAAAAATTGTAGCTCATAAGGAAGCCACTGAAAAATCGATTACAAAGCTGCATCATAACAGACATGAAACAAGTCAATTTAAATGAAAATTGGCAAGAGCACAACTTTTTTTCCGGTATTTCTTTTACTGTTATTTTGTTTGTAACGATAATCATGCATAATAAAACTGAACAAAATCAAAGAGTAAATTAGTTGGTTTCAGAAAAAAAGTTCATCCTTCGTTTTCAGCATATGTTGTAGATATTTCGTAGATATTAACCAATTAACTCCCAAATTAATTTAAAGCACAGATTTCAATAAATTTCTATTAAATTATATTTAAAAGACTAAGACTAAGTTAAATGTGAAGTAAAATTGAAAGCGAAGAAAAAAATTGTTTTCATTTTTCTTTTTTATTATATGATTAGTAAATAATTTTAAAAATCAGCAAAAAATCCTTTTAAAAACTTTTTTCTACATAAATATCGATGATTTGTGAAATACAGTAAAATATCAAAAAATAAAAATACTCTCTAATTCCTTGCATTACCTCAAAAAAAAAGCCAAACGAAAAATCAAAACATTTCAAATTGATGACACTTTGACTTCAAAATCTGTCTCCTGAAAACTGTTTAGGAGTGTGATAATATCTATTAACTGCATAGAAAAAGCAAAAAAGAAACAATGGAATGCACTGCAAAATGTTACTGTCCTATAAATAAGATGCTGGACGTTAACGGGGTAAAAGACTGTATTTTGTTTTAAATGCCCTATTGGCTGTAACAACTTGCATTGAATCTCCTACCTCATGATCGTACTCATACCGGGATAGCAATCCCGTCCAATCAATTATATTCACTAACAAGAGCCAAATCAGCGGTTTAGGAAGGCGGAGTACCTCTGGCAATGAGGGAAGCTCCTGATATTCAGTCTCTGTTATTAATAATCCTTTTTCTTGGCGAAGGGAATAAAACTTCTGTTACTTGTTCTGCAGAGAACTGCTGCAAAATAACAATAAAATTAAGAGGTTTCAGGTTGATTCCTTATAGGAAGACTACCTATTGCAAATTTTCTCTCTTCATTTCCTGCATTGTTCCTCCTATCATAGTCCCTAAAATCCAAAACCACCCCTCGTTCGAAAGTTTATTTATTTTCCCCTGTTGTCTTATGAACAATATAAACAGAGTAATTTTGATTGTATTATAAGTGGTGAGAGATATGCTGAGGGAGAGTGAGAACTCGACCGAATTCGTAGATTGGTCACCATCTCCAAGGGAGTAAAAATTTTCATTCCCTCATAACTAATTCCTTTACAAATCAGAAAGATAATTTAGAAATTCGTCGATTTTCTGTGAGCTAAATTGATCACAAAGCGGTGCATAAAGTCCAAGAGTCTAACCGAGAACTGTCATCTCGGAAAGAATCTCCAAAGATTTCAACCACTGAACCAAGTGAATATAGAAGGAAACATTTTGTTTAAAACATACCTTTTTGAAAATAAACTGAAATAAAGATAAAGCGCTGATGGCTTTCCCCTATTATGAAACACGAATTGGTACTTGTTTTTTCTCTTGTCGTTTTCCTAATATTCGGATGCAAATATCATTTCGACTTTAAACTTCTTGACAGAGCCGAAAAGATAGCTTTTTGTACTGGAAATATGACAGGAAATGATTCAGATTTACCTAATATCTTCAAGCCTGAAAGTACGTAATGCTACACCAAGTGTTGATCGTTGCTCATGGTTAGTGATGTGTCAGATTTCATACGCAATTGCACCGTAACAAGGAGGCTTTTAATAATAGTTTTAAGAGATCTTGCGCTGATTATCTGTTTCTTACTTCCTTATGATGATTTCTGTTCAATATAACAATGCTTCAAATATCTCTTTCAAAGAGAAATAAAAAAAAATTATTCAACTTATCAAAACAGGTATTTCTTTGAGCACTATTGTTGAATAGTAAAATTATTTTTTGGCGAAAGCTTTTATTTTCTATCCAACTTTTGAATGTGATTCTTTATTCTCAATCAAAAATTTATCCATCGGTTCTAATATAATATCTACCGAGTAGTACATATTAAACGCCGTTTCATTTAGTTTATAAAATCTTTTATTTAACAATATAGCTTAGACTTAGAGGATCCTTAAAGGCCATTTATGTCCAATAGTGTCGATGATTGTAATCTATCAAGAAACCAGGAAAATTTAAAGATATTTTGGTGATTACAGCTTCGTGAGATATTGGAAAAATTGTATGAATTTTTTAAACAATTTTATTAGTTATAGCAGTTAAAAAATATAAGTGAAAAAGGACAAAGACAAATTTAATACTTTTCCTATTCACCAGTATTTAACGAAAATAACCGATGCAACGTAATTCAATGTACTATAATTCAGTTAATTGTAAATTCAGATGAATCAGTAAATTCAGATTACGACACTTACTCCCATACACAAAATTATTTATACATGAAAATCTACCGAATGAGCTATGCATCTTTTCATTTGAGGCGATATCCAAACTCTCGAGAAATATTTTCCATCCTGTTTTTATCAAAAGCATTATTCAAATAGAATTTTATATTTTCCTATTTAAAAGAAAAAATGATTTTATGTAATAGAAATTCTCGAAAACCTCTCTTAAGTAGGTTTAGTAAACAAATTTTATTCTGAATTTATTTATTCAAACTATTTTATTTATCATTCACTTAACCTTGGAGATCTGACCTGTAGATGTTGACGAAAACATGGACGATCTCTTCTAGGCAGTAGACAAGTCGAGTCGAATTTCGTCGATCCAGGCTTCTTGTCAACATACCCCCAGGCTGAAGTAGATCCAACAGGAATTGGGAGTCAACGATTCGTGAAAAATCGATCCTGTTTCCATCTTTATTCAATTTCATAATGTAGGGGTAAGGCACTCGAATTTGAAAGATCGAAAGGGACTCTGAAATGTAAACCCAATATATCGTTTCTTCTTTGACAGTCACTGTCGAAACGAGTGAAGCCTCTTCTTTTTTCAGTCAATGTGTGGTTTTTCAAATTTCAATAACAGATTATTCACCATTGAGATAGCATATTCCTATGAAGCTAAAACTTTTATTATGTTGTAAACGTGAATTTCTTTTTACTCAGCTAATATATTTCTTTTACACTGAAGTGAACTACATGTGTATGAAGAAGATTTTGATATGACCGGTTTGATATGACCGGTACGATTTATTATGTTTTCATTACGGTTACATTTTTCAACTCTTGGACAATAGCATATGACACTATATGATACACTCATATGAAAAATAGACTTGATGACTTTACTTGCACAACTAATTACCAAGTATATATTATCTTATACAATACAAAACAAATTGTTTATACTCACTTAATTCAAACTATGGTGGCTCTTCCTTTCTTGGGTATAGAGTTGTCGGCATGAATCACGGATGTACGAAATGTATGTATTGCGTATTATTATTTCGTATGTCTCCTCGGATGTTATATGATACTCATTTCTCCATAAAGATGAACGAAATATATGTACTGCAAATGATTTTCATGTGTTATATATTTTAGGAAATTGCTTCTGTTCATACGTATTGTATGAATGTTTGAAGAACTCGGAGTCAACCCATGTGTCTTCAACTCCAATTTTGAGATCGCCGTGTTCAGTCCTGGATAAACCTTTTCTGGCTAAAGCAAATTACGCTAGAACAACTTATGCTTTCTTTTACTGATTTTAAAATTCTAAGAAAAATAATTGTTCCCATGGAGGACTTTCAAAATTATTAAGATGACTATGATTCGAAACTATATGATATATATACTATGGATATATAGGGTGCCCCAAAAAAGTGGAACAAGAATTTATTTCCTTAAGTATCGCAGCTAGACATATACTTCCAAATACAAAGTTTCATCAAAGAAGGGTAGGAATTTGTGTGAAAACACTTTGGTTTCTATGGAAGTTGAAAATAAAAATTTTAAATGAAATATGTATATTATCCCTAAAATGTACATTAAAAGACAGAATCAAAGAGCAGTGAGAGATATGGAAAAGTAATCTATGTCAAAAACTTTGTCTTGCTATATCTTTGTAATTTTTGCAGATAGAAGAGTGCAACTTTGTATGTGAATAGAGGAATGCATGATAAACATTGATTGTAACATAGCATTGTAAAGATAATTGACGTTTTTGCACTGCCAAGGCCGTATAAAAGTTTAATTTTTTAAACTTTTTATTATCTATCCCTTTGAAATCAAAGTATTTTCATACATATTCTTACCTTATTTGATGAAACTTTGCAATTGGGTGTATATATTTAGGATCAATATTTAAGAAACTAAACGTTTGTTCCACTCTATTGGGACACCCTGTATATTCAGAACATCATGACCAGAATAGCAGGCTATATCTTTTCCTCAACTTGCAAAACATATATTTATTTAAATACTTTATAGGATTTGCTTTGCAGAAAACTAATGTGCTAAAATGAAACTTCAATCCAAACAATTGTAAGCGTCGCAAAATCTTTGATGACTAAAATACATTTAATTTCATAAGTTACAATATTAATTATTTCCCTAAGTACATACTATGGAGACAAGTACCTAAACTAGCAACCATCAGTTGCATGTGTTGGCTTCTCGATTGATAGGACTTCTTCTAAGACTAAACAAACATTTATTAGAACATTAAAACACAACTATTACACTTCGTATCTGCGTACATCGTTCAACCGTACTCGTCTCGTCTCGTCTCTCATTTTAAATCAAATTCAAAGTAAGTCAACATCAGGCCGTTGCCACTTATCTGGAAATCATACACTGTTATAACATTAAATAAATTGAACTCATGCTTTTGTCAGGCATAAATATTAAACATGCTTGCACATGCTTTGTTCACATATATTCACTAGTTTCTAAGGGGTTACGAAATTATATCAGGTTTTTTGGTTCGACACTATACACAAATAAATTCATTTTCTAAAAGTTTCTCTGTTCCTTTCTGAAGCTTTCATCGCTCATCCTACATCAGTATATTTAAACAAACATGCTGATGTAGGATGACGTTGTCATAGGCTCTAGGCTTCGAGATCAGTGAATTCCGGGTTGGAAACCCGATTCAACAGAAGATCGACCGTGTATATCGACTTACTGTTCTTTAACCCTGGGTTAGGCGCGCGAGATTTTGTTACAAAATTAGGCGAGCGAGGTACATCTGTCCTCCATTCTCTCTTCCTTTTTCCTACAAATATTTTTTTTCAGAAGAGATATATCAGCTGCAAATTAAAGAATAATCTAAGAAATGCAAAAAAAGAGCAAAAATAACTTAATATGACTATTTTAAATATTTTTATAGAGATTACAAAAATACTATGAAAAATCACAACATTTTACATACAGGGAGATTCGCTACCAGTGCGACAAACTTGAGG
This sequence comes from Araneus ventricosus, assembly GCA_013235015.1. Taxonomy (NCBI): domain Eukaryota; kingdom Metazoa; phylum Arthropoda; class Arachnida; order Araneae; family Araneidae; genus Araneus; species Araneus ventricosus. Next base: position 299,558 of record BGPR01000160.1, on the reverse strand, counting down.
GTGGTGTAGAGGGCACAAAGACGATTCGGAATCACATAGCACCGCAGGGTCCGAAATGCCTTCTACGCGAGTTATGGTTAAGAGAAGCAAAGAAAAAGAATCGAAACAACAACACGTTAGTGTAACAGTAATCATTTTTTTGACAAGTTATAGCTTGGTGAAAAGCTACATGCTAGAACAGGTGTTCGAAATTTCAATCAGAAGCAGTCACACAGGCTTCACAGCGGCACCGCATGTAATTCCTAACGTTCTAAAATATCCTGGCATGCCTCGCATCTCCTAGGTACCTACAGAGATGCGAGCAACGAGGACTTCAACTGAATCATGGGGGTCTCGTAAACCATTGTCTTTATTTGACCCCACCAGAAGAAGTCCAGGCATGATAGGTCCGGCGATCTAGCAGGCCAATGAACTGGACCACCAATCCAATGCTGTCCAAATGTGACATTTAGGTGTTGGCGAAGGTCACTGGTGTAATGACGGGGAGACCCGTCTTGGCGGAACCACACTGAGAGGCGCAACAACTGAGGAACATGCGTTTCGCGGGAAACGTTCCTCGTACAAGCACAGAGCGGCGAGCCCGTTACAGTCCGCAGCTCCATACGCGAGGTGCATATCGGCCAGTTCAACGTTTGAATACTCATCCTACTGACTTGGAACCGGTTCGCAAATGCTGACTTCCAGCGGGAGCGTTGTTCACACGGCCTTCCGTTAAACGCCCTCTACCACATGACGAAGGCAGTTCGGACCCTGCAACGCTATGTGGTTCCGATTCGTATTTGTGCCCTCTACACCCCTTCAAGTTTGTCGCCCTGGTAGCGAATCATCCGGTATACTTTTTATAAATGCTTACCACAAGCTTAAATATGGCATTTTTTACCGTATATTTGATTATTTTGTCTGACACAATATTTGCATGTACCATTATTTCTCATTGACTTTGTTGTTTTTTGGCCATGTACCATTGATTCCTAACGTAAGATTCTCTGTTCTTTTTATTGCCATCGGTAGTCGGGTATTGGGCAGCTCTGCATAAATTTTAATTATAATAATTAAGAAACAGAAATTTTTGATGGCATCAAGTGTTTTCATATTCTTATCGATATTATTGTGATTGAAAAATACAAAAGCGTAAATAGTAGACTTGTTTCAAAGATTGGAAAAAAAGAACCATAATCGAATGACATGTATTTCTTGAGACATCATTTCCCTGGCATAGCTGATCTAGAATATCAACTCTTTTTGTCTTATAAAAAGATGGAACAATTTCTGTTTTTTCATTATCACCTGTCTTGAATAGAAACTGAAAAGTTCACAGTAAATAATTATGACACCAGCGTAGCCAAATATTGAAGATTTTACTTCTCTCTTCTTTTATGGTAAAAATTCTATGGTTAATTCCCGTTTCTTGAATTTAATTTCATCGATATAAATTAGATTAGAACCCTGTTAAAAGCTTTTTGGCAAGTTCGAAGCTAAAAAAAAAACAATTATCAGCTTTTAAACTCTAGTTTTACTATTTTTTTTCAATAAAATTCACTGAAATTTAATAAATATTTAAAATTAAATATTAAACGAAGCTAAGTGCTAGAATTTCACACGGGAATCATAATAATTCGTTAAGAAAGTGAGCATTATTGCAGAACCAGCGAAAGAAGTACGATCAACTGTGAATTCCTGTTAAATGTTTAGGCGCACGGGCTACACCTATCCCCCAAGTGTCTTTTTGTTCTTTTATCTCCCGTGCACTAACCTTTAGAACTTGAATGACTGTGCCATATTGTTTCTGAGTGTTTCAAGGGCAGGTACTGAAAATTTCATTTCTAAACAATGAATGGAATTTAAAGTGCAGCGTTTTGAAAATTAATGGGGGACACCTATATACCACGCGCGATTAACGGAGGGTTAAATCTCACGTCAAGGGGCAAATTTCCTAAGTCTGGTGTGGCGCAGACATTTAGAGAATAGAGTACCGGGGCTCTTGTGACTTACTTCATAGTCATTGGACCACGATTCAAAATTTCGAGGTCCGTCCCAAAACAGCTCTCAAGTTGCTTGAAAACGGAACGTTCATGTAACTAAACGAATCTAAACTATTTCTCATTATTTCTTTGAATATTTACTTGCTATTAATTTCTTATTTTTTTGAATATTGAAAGTTATTTTCTGGAAAACATGATTTTTATTACTTTCATTGGTATCTATTTATGGATCTTAGCTTGATATTGGTTTTACCCTAACAAAACATCTAAGAAAAATATTTTTATGCTATTGAACAATTCAGTAAATAATACTTTGAATGAGGGAGATATAATTTTTTCGGCTTCTTTTTTCTAATATCAATGTGATTTCTATTTATTTTTGTCTTTAATAATCAATTAATCTTCAATAGTTAAAAAATTCTATCAATTTCGTTGCTTCATTGAATTTTTAATTGCATATTATCGACTTATAATTTCTTTGAGTGAGATGAACTACTCCGACTCATTATGATTGTTGAAATCAAATTTTCTCTTTATATATATTTTTATTTAATAAACAATGAAATCAATTATTTTAACTATGTTTGTTTTTTCTACATTTTATTTGAATATAAATAATTGAAAGGAACTTCGTTTGGAAACATTTTATTGAGAACGCCCAACGAGAATCATGTATATAAAATAACTCAAATCAGGTCAGTATACATAAGGATTTTACAGCTGCTATAGAGTTTTACGTTAATAAATACGAATTCCGCTGCCACAAATCTGGAAAAAGTAGAATATCAAGAATTATAATGTATTATATTTCAACAATCTCTTTTTTAGAATTTCTGCAATAAAAAAAACATTCTTTAGAAACGAAGCTTTTCTTCAACCTCAACATTTTTTAAGTAATTTCCACTTTAATGTACAACGAGTAAATATATATTCAAAATGATATGTCATTTTTCTTATTAATAAAAGAAGCATATTTATGACTGTGAGGAATATCAGAAGTTAAAATCATTAAAACGCTGCTGACAATGTCGTTTGAATGTTTTTTACATATTGAAAGATTAGCATTTCATTGTTTTTATCATTTGCTCTCTTTTTGATATTGCTAGAATATCATTCCTAATTAAGGAAAAAATTTCCTTTTACGATTCCCCTCATTTTCTCTTTCTTTCAGAACAAGGAAGTGATTTATGAATTCCCACTTTAATGCATAACGAATAAATATATATAAAAAATGATGATATGGCATCCTTCATAGTATTAAAGGAAGAGAAATTTATGGCTGTGAATAATAACAAATTTAGAAACATTAAAATGCCGCTGACTCAGTCAAATGTCGTTTGGATTTTTTTACATATTGACAGATTAACATTTCTTTGTTTTTATCATTTGCTCCCTTTTTGATATTGCTATAATATCATTCCTAAGTGAGGAATAAATTTCCTTTTACGATTTCCCTCATTTTCTCTTTCTTTTAAAACAAAGAAGTGATTTATGACAATGCACTGGAGGAAAACGAATAACTCATTCTCCATCTGAAACCATTATAAAATTTCGCTTGAATATTCTTCCTTCTTTTAGATTATTCTTTTCATTTAATGTGAAAATGCAAATTTTGGAAATAATTCTATGCAGTGAAAAAAGCGGTCGAAAGGCGATAAAAACAGACTGATAAATTGAGTAACATGCCACTGCAAAAAAAGAAGAAAATGCTAGATACTTTACTTACATTTTTTATTTGCCTCTGTGTGGAAAAACTTAAGAATAAATATTACTATTTTTTCTTTTCAGAATGGTCATATTTTCATTGAGTACTTAACAATTCTTTTAAATCCTTTCTCGGGAACTGGATGATATTTTATTCTCGCAACTGTTCGATATTTGCTTGTAAGAAATCCACTAAATGAACCGTTTTGCTGGGCAATGGCTGTTTTATGGTCAAGAAGGCTTAACGTCACCTCTGATCATGATTTCTAATATCTTAATTGCGATATAAATAATTATGAATTAGTTTTATTCTCTCCAAGCCGTCTTATATTTTAGTTAACGATATTTACGACTTAATAGCAATATCTCCACACAAGCACACACACCCACGCACACATTATAATATAATAATGCTTTTGGATAATTGGCTATCGAATATTCAGACAGGAAATTACTATTTTTGTCCATGGATATATAAAAAATCGTCGCTTGGCAAGCAACACTAAATATCTCATTTTTTTGAAATTTCAAAGAGGGAATAAAACAGAAAATTTCGCACCCGATAACGAATATTTCTGAATTTTTTTAACATCTGGTATGCACATGAGACAGCATCTTCCCACTAGATAAGAAAAAAATTCAGATATATTCGTTATTGGTTACGAAAAATTCAATTTTTTCTTCCTCTTTGAAATTTAAAAAAATGAGATAGATGGAGTTGTTTGTTAAATGACGAAATGCAAAATTAAAACATACTTTTTTCTGTTCTATAAATTTAAAATGGATGCCTTCTTTTCGCATTTCATTTTCAAAGGTTATTTATAAAATACCTATTAAAATTAAAGGCAAATTTTTAATTATAGAACAAATATATCGAAGCGGGACAAGAGGGTTAAAATGATAAAGATATGCTATCTTATTTCATATCGGACAAGTCTCCCAACCATTTCAAAATAGCCCCGTCGCTCTCTCGGCCCATGGAGTTAGCCCTCATCTTTGTGTTGTATATACCCATAAATAAAATTACTTTTACAGTGCTGCTGATTAAGAACAGAAAGCGTTCAACATATATTATAGGCAGCAATGAATATACAACATTCTCATTCATTTGTGGTTTTCCCTTGGAATGTCTTATCATATGCTATGAGAAAATGATTTAGTCGAATTTCTTTGTTTCTGATCACTTCAGGAACTGATAAAACTGTATCGAAAAAATGTACAAAAAAGAAGGATAGAAAATACACTGCCCAGATTTTTCGGATTGCATGAAAAACCCTGGTCAGTATTCTGCAAGTTTTAAGCATCTTAATTATTTTAAGAGTCTGCACTGTAGATGTCGATACGTGTATTGTTTCATGTTATTATAATGCTAGCTATTTGGTAAAATTCGTTGTGAAATTGTGATACCAATATATTTTAACGAAGAACACAAAAGAAAAGAAAAACATCAGACAACAATTAGATGATTCTATGCTAAAATAAATTAAACATAATGGCACACAACTGAACAACATGATAATGACTGAATTTATATCATTTATCACTGAACATAATATGATTATAGCATGAATAACTAAACAGTGACGGAATAACATTGTTGCGCAATGTGCAATAAAAGATTTCTTGGAGGTAACAATATCTCTTAAAATGAGGTCTCGAGAATATTTAAATCGACCATCTGAGCCTACTGTATTTATGGGTTGATTTAATGTCATTTTTTTATATATGCTGTTTATTGTTTACATTTCATTAATTGATTTTAATGAGAAGAAAAGACATGGAACTAATAATGATTATTAAAGCAAACTTTTCACTACATTCCATTTGCGAGAGATGGGTAGAAATTGCAACATTTAACGTATGAAAGTAACTCTGCAATTTATATCTATAAAAATTAAAGGCGTAAATATTTAATTAAACAAAATTCTAGGTGATTTCGGTTATATTAACTTCCCGTTTTGAAGCAAGACGATGGCTATTTTGGGACGGCAATTTTGAACCTCGGTCGGATGACGAGGACGACACCTGAGATGAAACCCTCTTCTCCGCACTTCAATGCCTGTATCATTTTATTTTATTGTATCTAATAAATCCCGTCATCCACATGCTGGTGGGGCGGCTCTCTCCTGGCCTTGCCCCTTGAGTGGGCAAGGCCAGTGTGGGTATTTTTGCACCACACCACAGGGAGGATGTTTGGTCGCTTGCGTATGATTCAGCGTGCAGCGGTCCCACATATACGGCGAATGTTCTGGGATTGGGTTTCGAACCCTACTGTCTCAAAGCCGAGACCTTATTACCAGCTACCGCGGCCCATTCTGAAAGGAAAATTTTCGAAAGTATATGGGAAATAAAATTATTATCAATTAATTTGTAAATGAATGTTTCGTCTGATTTTGATTTCAGAAAATTTGGTTTGAAAATTGCTTTGTACTAACACATGGAATGTTATAGTCTCATGAGAACTTGGCACATCACCAAAATCGTCAGCTCTCTCGTTATTAAAATAACTGTTTTTGGCTTTACATATCAGTTTATTTTTCTTTTAATGAAGCATCGATATGCCTTTTCTTCACTTCGTCTATTTTTTCCGCTTTCGGTATTGAATAGAACAGTATTTTGAAATGCCATCTACTTTTCTCATTGTTACTCCCGATACTCTTTTGTGTCATAAAGTTACTCGCGATACTCTTGTTTCTCGAAGCTACTCGTGATTCTCTTTTGTTTCTCGAAGTTACTCTCAATTCTCTTTTATTTCTCGAAGTTACTCTCAATTCCCTTTTATTTCTCGAAGTTATTCTCAACTCTATTTTGTTTCTCTGAAATACTAATGTATGGAAAATCAGCGAAATAAAATGAAATTGTTACAATGAAAATTTCTTTATTTCTTAGTAAAATATATTACAATGCCAATTATTTGGTTTTGAATTCTTCAATCGTGCGTGGATATGTTAAAATTCAATGTAGGATCGGTCGATGATATGAAAAGTAACATACATAATTTGATAAATCGTGACTAATATTTCTTATAAAAGTTGAATCAATATATGAATTCTCCAGAGTACTATGGTAATTTGTTGACACCATGTTCAAATCAAAATGCTTCTTCATGAAACCGAACGCTTCCTCATTCCTTTTGACATCTACATTAAAGTCACCCATAACAATAATTTGAACATCTTTATCTATATTAAACTCTCCATCCATCAGCAAACTTGTCTCTGAATATTTTATAAGTGCACTGAATCAGAACATTTTAAAAGGGGATGCATGTACTCCCGGATGAATGTAAACTTATCATAAACATATCAATCACATATCAAAACGTCATTTTTCATACGCATTTTTTCCCAACTCTGCGACTGAATAGTCGCTCAACTGCAATTCCGATTTTCAATTTTTTTTGCAACTTCTGTTGTTACCCGTTATATCTGAAATAAGACAATAATTATGTTTTTAACATATGTAGTTACCGAAATATAGAGGACCTCCCATACCAATTTTTATGGCGTTTTGGAGTGTGAATCCATTTCTTCCTGAAAACCCAATGGGAGGAACGTAGTCCTACTTTAAAATATTATTTTTATCATTATACACTAGTTTTAATTTTGCTCTAAATGAAGGATGTGAATCAAATAAATTATCTTAAATAGGAAAATAAGAATCTTATTTTTGTAGAGGAAATCATTCTTAAACTTTGAATAAGATCTCAGAACAATGTTCGTTCATGTATATAGCTTTCAGTAACCATGTAAATGGTCTTCGAAGTTTTTAAATGAAATCAGATATTGAACTGATGCATATTTAAAGTTAATAATAATTTTGTGAAAATAAAAAAAATCTTCACGCCATTTCTTTTCAATTCCATTTCGGAAGTTCCTCCATTTAGAAGAGTTATCTTCTCCTAAAATGTAATTTAATATAAAAAAATCCTCGTATTTTAAACTGACAATTATCCCTTTCAATATATTGGTTCAACGACCCACATTTGTTAGAGATTGCATCTATCTGTTAAACCCAACTTAGTAAAACTTTGTTTAATATAATGAATTTATATTCTTATCCCATTTATCTTCTATTAACACATTCGCCACCGACGCGCTGGCGTGTCCAGAACCAATTATCTAATTAGATGACCCTTTCTCTACTTTACTTAAGAGATGGCAGAGAAGGGGTCATCTAATTAGATGCATGGTTTGAATCTCAAGCGTGAATAATGGTAGCGAATGTGTTAAACATCATTGATCTAACACTGTAGCAATTAACAACTGTAAATATTCAATAACGCAAATTCTAAACAATTTCTAATCATATTCTACAATGTGCTGGTTCAATGAAATCAACAGCGGCCTGTATTCTGTTGGAAGCCGTATCCGTTAACTCATCAGTGTAAAAAAACTCTGTTTTTTTATATCAATAAAGATTCTACGCACACCCTCCAAACTTAAAACTGGAGATTTTTATCTCTGAAGTCAGGGTTGTGTCGTGTTGTAAAGTAAAGTTAACTTAAATAAATAAAAGTTATCTTTCTTCCTTTTCTTATTGATTTAAAAAAGTTCAGAATGCTAAACATTCCAAAGCTTATACAAGTACGTTTAGCCAATAGAAGCTGTCTCAACACATTACAATGGCGAATGGAATTAAATTGGATGCGTCAAATAATTGATTAAATCAAAGATAATTAAGGACGAATGTTATTTAATTACTTGGTTTTTGAAGAAAACGGGCTCTTTCGCCATTAAACCCACAAAACCTAACCTAACCTTGAAGAAAACGGATTCTTCTCAAGATTCTTTCACTAATTTGAGAGGTTGATGTCTGAAGAAAGCTAAAAAGAGAGATTTTATTGACATTGCATCAGTGACATTTAAGGTTGTGTAAAAGAGGAATTAAAGTAGGTAATTAATAACAAGTCTGTTAATAGAAAATTCGTTAAAGAAAGCTTAAATCAGGGCTGAGCGAACACTCCGTTAGTCCGTGCTCCGGCACGGAGTAAAAAGAATCGAGGGGCGCAAAATTTCCAAAACAAAATGAGAAAAAAAATCTCAACGGAGTTTCTGAATTAATTAGAAAATTTTCTGAAAAAATGCTAAAAAACAATCTAATTTTATGTTCTAATGACCAGAAAACTTTCAAGGCACTACTCCAGTAATCTATACATATAAATGGCAGTGTCTGTGTATGTGTGCGGTACAGCGCAGAGACCGCTGCATCGAGTTCGTCTGCAAAAAAGGCAATTTGATTACGTAAATCAGGATGAGCACATAATTGAAGCACAAGAAAAATATAAAATGGAATTCTTTTACCACCTGGTTGACACTGCAATCAATTCTTTAGAACAAAGACTTTCTCAGCTGCAACATCACAACAGTTACTTCTGTTTTTTATGTCATATACAGGAACTAAAAGTTGCTAGTTCTTCTGTAATTTTGGCCAATTGCAAAGATTTGGGAACCATTTTAACAGGTGAAGAATCATCGGATATAAACAGCCTGGAACTTTTTGAGGAAATATCAGTGGTTTGTTCTCTATTGGAAAAAGGATTTACTACCTTTGGAAGTTTTGAAATTGACAAAAAAAAATGAATTTTTCTCGAAACTTGAGCATTGCTCTAAGAATTTTACTAACTCTTCCAATAAGTGTTGCTTCCGGGGAACATAGTTTTTCCAAACTAAAAGTAACTCAAGAACTATTTGCGAACAACAACATCTCAAACAAGATTTTCGGACTTCGCTATGTTAGAGGATTCTCTGAACTAAAAGTTCGTAAGAAAAAAAAATTCATCTGAACTATACTCCTGTTAACTATTTTTTTAAATGAAGTTAATTTAAGTGAAAAGTTATTATAAGTATTTGTGTCAATTACTGAGTTACACTGTTGTTTTTTGGACGTTCGCTAAAAAATATAAAAAAGACCATAAATCTTTTTTTTAGTTCCATTGGGCGGAATTTTTTGCTTTTGCACGGAGCGGTTCAAAGGCTAAATCCGACCCTGCCTCAAATATCACACTTGAAATTTTGTTCAATTTCTTCACACCTTTCGCCGTTAAATAATGCATGGATTAGATTGAAGCTGTTAAAATGTTCTGTTCAAAGACATTTCTGTTCTTTTGTTCTGAGCACGGAAACATACAGTCGATTAAGAAGCCTTTGAAACTAATGAGGGAAACTGAAATTCCAATTATCTTGAATGGGTTGTTAAATATTCAAGGAATGTTTTAGCTTGGAAATACTTCTGCTTAAGAGCTATGAAATATAAACTCATTTTAAGTATTGCTACAATTGCGCCCCAAAAGAATTTCGAATTGCAGAGTGAATCAATAATATTTGGATTCTAACAAACATTTATTCCCAAAAGAAAATTTTTGTTTCGTATTTTTCAGTATACACTTTAATCATTTAACCGGTTTGCCCGTACACGCTACGGGCAAAGCGGTTAAAGGGTCATAGGGATTTTTAATTCTCGTGACAACACTAACAATATTTTTCAACAGATGGCGTAGCTTGTCCATGTCACTGAAATGTTTTCCATCCGGATCTTTCATTTTCTTTTTCCATGCCGAAGAATAGCAAAAAAATATGCGTTTTTTTGTCAATGTCTCTGGTAAAAAAATTGACCAGTTAAGGGGTTAAGTAGAATTACTAGAATAAAATTTCTTTGTTTGACGCATTCCTGAATTTGTTTGTCATGCTGAATATAATACAGATTAACATAATAATTACCTTTAAAATTACCCAATCATTGAAAATACTATAAGAACCTCTGTTTATTAGAAATTTTTGAGATGATCTTCCACACATTCTAGAAGATGAAATCGCAAAACATTTACCAAACAGGAAGTATTTAAAAATAGTTGTATTATTTAGGAAAATTTAATTATAATATGTATTCTTAATAGTTTTGATGAAAAAATATTATATTATAAAATGTTAATTAAATGATAAAATCTTATATAGAATTAATTTAATTTAGTTTTCAAAAACTCACTTTTATCTGTGAACTAAATAGTAGATTTCTTTTTATTTTAATGATTTTTTACGATTAATCTATAAAGTATTATTATAAGTGAATATGGATTATTAAATCAATTTTTTTTTCTGGAATTCCCTACCAGGTACCGTCACTGATATGGAAACAAAAGTCAAAAATATTATTTGTTTAATTCGAAATTAAATTTTGAAAATATTAAAATCGTGTATTGGCATTGGATAAACATAAGTTTATGAAATTTTAAAATTGTAGTACATCCGGAAGTGAGTGAAAGTTGGATCACGAAACTCCATCTTGTAAAGATGGATTTTTGAGAAAGAATCAAGTCAAGTTAAATAAAAGTGTTATAAAACAATGCTTCTACTATTGGGCACAAAAATGCACCAGGGAGCAGCCATTCTAAACTGAGCTTAGCTCTAATGGATATGAAAGACTTACATAGCCGAGAATAAATACTAATCAGGTTAAACGCTTCCAAATTACCTTAAAAACCTTATTTCTAACTTTGTTCGAAGTTGTTTAGTCGCTGAATTGTGAATGGAGATCAACTGTTTCGAGTCACATACCTTCAGAGAACGTCAATGCTGTTGACCAATAATTCAACTTTATTTCAAACGATTGGTTGGTATAATGCATAAACTTTTAAAATAAGATGCCGCCAAAGATGTAAATCGTGAAAAGATTCACAAATTTTAAATGTACTATGAAGTATAAATCAAGTAATGTTGTATGAATTGACCGTGTTTCAAAAATTTGATTTCTTTTCTGGCCTTATCATTACGTATGTAACTAATACTCATTGAGATGATTAAAATTACCAATTTCAGGAATATATTACTTACAATTTTTTTTTTTTGCTAGATAGTAGCTTAACATCATCGGAATTGTTCCTTTTCTCTGGAAACTCATCAAATAATGATTTAGCTACTGCATTTCAAGCTATTTATTAGAAGCATCTTTATTTATTGAGTTGCTTTTGAAATCACCTAGAACACGCTGCAATAAAGGTTGCGAAGAAAATGTCTCTAATCCTGTTCCATAAAGGGTAACAGAAAAACGCAAACTAATTTTATATTGCATGGCTGTAATCTTTAAAAAAAGAACTTACTCTTCAGATAAATCGAAGTAATTTCTGGATGAAACACATTTCTGGTTTTTAAACTTGAAAGAAATATCAAATAATTTATCTCGTTCTCTGCCAAAGTTCATCCTGTTTCTAACTACAGTTTACTTTTTTATTTATGGACAATATCTCAGAGGAAAACGCTTACGAATTCTTTATTTATAGGATTGATATTTTTATAAGAGCATTAATGTATACACTTCGATAATATATTTTATTTCTTTAGCAAATTCGTTCGATTATACAAAGTGTACATTAATTGATTGCCTGCTAAGAGTGAAATGTAGAGAAGTGAGGATTATTTTCAAGAGACTTTCAGAAGTTGAAGTCTCGTGATAAAAATATGAGATCACTATACTAAATATGAGCATGAATTAATTTAACTTAAGGAGAATTTAATAACTTACTCATACATTTCATTATTATTGGGACTGAAAGCTTTTAAAAATCATAAGTCTATCTTCCACTGTTATATTTTTAACCTGTGAATGCATTACTTTCTCAGCAGAAGCGTATTTTCTTACTCCAAAGCAATACGGATATAATTTATGCAAGAATAGCGCTCTAATTCGTACCGATTTAAAATTAAAATTTTTATATTTTTATTTCTAGCCGATTATGCTTGAAATATCCTTCAGAAATTTTTCGAGTTACTGTTCATATAAATTAACAAGTTAAACTTAATTAAGTAATTGAACTTGTGGATGATTTAATTAAAATAATATTTATCTTCTAAATACCATTTTTTTTACAAATCACCAAATTAATGGTATCTTAAATTCTTTTTTCCCCTTTTTAAAAAAACTTAAAAGATTATCAGTATATTTATAAAGTATAGCACTGTTGAAAATACTCTTAGAATTAAGAATATATTCCAGTAATCTCCAGAATACACTAAATACTTAGAAAAGGTTAGGTATGTGCATAGGTTGATATTATATCAAAAATAACCACACAGCAGTTAAGGCACGTATAATCGCACATAAGATTCGAGAGCGCAAGAAGGTCTAAACCACAGGCTACAAGATAGAGAAAAAATAATAGGTGTTAGTAGGTGGTATTATCTGCTCTTAAAATTATATTAAAAGCTTAAATTCAAACTTGAAATTAGGCAGTTTTTGAAATGTTGTCGCTGTCGGTTTCACTCTTCCAACTTTGTATTTCGTGTCAATCCTGAGATGAGACGGGGGATGAGTTCATTCGAAAATGTATTGGAGATTCAGATATTTTGATCTGGATGTTCAGACAATCTGAGGAAAATCTTCGCATTCCAGAAATTCATCTACCAAATTATCCTTAGGTGAAAGAAATTGTCGTCCTTAAAAATAAATTCGGAATGATCTGAAGCTTTGAAAAAGCAAAACATAGGGCTCCAGGATTACATCCCCATGCGGCAAAGCAACCCTAGAGCCTTTGAAATAAGCAAATGTGGTCTGTGCATCATTGCGTAGCTTTGAAAAAATACCTGGTTGTCTGGAACCCACCTACAATCTTAGGTGTGATGGTTTACGTCAAGACAAACAACATTTGCAAAAGAACGCATGATTGGAAAAGCGAAGTTTGATCGTTACAAAGGGAGCATTGCAAATGATTTAATTAAAGGAAAGGATATACCAGATAAAGCATACAACACATGTTTAATGAAGTACAAATTAACGATAGTACAAAAGCACAGTTGCAAAATGTGAAGAAAGTATCATTTCAAATAATAAATCCTCTGAATAAATACTTGACGATAGACCAAAGGTTTGTTGCTGATACGGAGTCTTAGCTGCTATTGTATCTGTCCCGCTGCGTACGATTTTTAATGCTGTTTTCATACTAAGCTGTTACGAATTTTTTTGCCATTAAACTTGAGTTGTATACCTTATCAGCTGAGTTCTTTTCTTTTACTTAATTCACTGACAAAGGGGGCCCCTTTAGCGTCACCCTTTTTTGTGTCCCGGGGAGGGGGGCAACACGAGTTCGTGGATGACAAGCCGCTGGATAAGTAAGTGGGCTCTCGCTTCCCCTGGGGGTATAGTAATGGTGTGGTATTGAGTTACCTCCACTCTGATGACGGGGCGTACCACCTTCGGAAGGGGTTAGATCATGGCGGTGATGGCTACTAGGACTCAGGCCTTAGTTCCGACTGCTGTCATGACGATGGTAATTCAACGACTCCGTATTACTAGGTAGGACGGGGGTAGCTCCTTTGTGATTGCGATCTCTGTCCTTTCCTTGCCTCACCCTTTCTCTCCCGTGGACACCACGAATTCGTAGATGAGAAGCCGAGGGATAAGTAAGCGAGATATCGCTTCTCCTGAGGGAGAAATGGTTGGGGTTGGGTTAACCTCCTCCAGTGATAGCACGTACCTCCTACAGGAAGGGTCGTGCCGTGGTCGTGGATGGCTACAAGGACTCCGGTCTCAGCACACGTGCTATTACAGCGGCTGTCATTCAAAGCCTCCAAGTGCTAAGGCAGGACGGTTGTGACCCTGTTTAGGTTAGCGTCAGACTCTATTTTTGCTGCCCCGCGTTGTTTGTCTTGACGTGTACGATCACTCCAAGAAGTTTGTTGCTGAAGTTCATCCTGTATATACAGCATCTAAGAGCAGTTCTTAGTTACAAAATGAACGCAAATTATATAAAATAAAATGCACAAGAATTAAAAAAAATAAAAAATAATGCCAAATGGAGTTTTATTTTCCTTTTGATATAACTCATTTGCTTCCACTCTATGTCGTTTATAAAATCAGTAAATATATAATGTAACGGAAGAATTTGCTGCCAATACTGCACAATACAGCCTTTCAGTCATACTCTATTTGTCAGTAAAATTTAACCAACTTTCCTCTCCTATGAAATTTCTCAAACTATCAATATATGTATAAAAATGTTTCTTTTTAAATGAAAATGCAATAATTTTTTATTCTAACTTCGATATAAAAATGAAATTGAACTTTCTTCTCTACAGTTTTAGAACCTTACGACTTCTTTTTTTAAAAAAGGGACGACACATTCGAGAAATGTATCTCCTTAAAATCATAAAAAAAACCCTGAAAACTGAAGTAAAATTGGCAGCTTAGGAGAGAGCGTAGAATTGGATAAATTAGATTTTTTCATTCCTTCCATTTCGATTTAGTTCCGTCATCTACGGAAAATTGATCTCAAAGAAGTTATAAAATAGTCTATAAATTCTTAGTAAAAGAGAAATATGGGAAATATTCGGCTATGAATAATGGAAAAGGCGTATGAATAGCAGAATGGAGCAATATATCTATTTTTCTATTTATATTAAATATCGAAGAGTCGCCGAATCTGGACTAACTTTTTTTAATATACAGTGACGGAGAAGTAATTTTAATGAAAATAAGTAAGTAGAATTTTTTGTAGTTCATTTATCTTTAGAACAGCGTATGTAAATTTTTCTGAAATAAACTTTAAATTAGGAAAAAAGGTCTTAAAAAATGTGTCCTTGGTCCAATGAAGGAGACCGGTTGCCTAGATTGGACCACTGGGCGCCCATATTGGATCACCAAATTCTTTAAGCACAATTAAAGCAAGAATATTTTTCGATTCTCAAATTCATGCCAGCATACAGTGTATGAACCCAAGTCTGACATTTTATGCACTGTATCACTCTTTTTTTTCCTTTTTTCCCCTCACAAATGATATAAATGATATGTATTCTAAGTTTTCATACTTTCTGATCCAGCATTTGATGGTTTTAGCGAACCTTTATTATTTTTTGCTTTGATATGATCCAATCTCAATTTATGAGGATTACTAGTGGTTGTAAACTGCTTTTTGAACTATTTACTATAGTTTAAGATAATAACCCTATTGCTTTAAATGGCCCAATCTAGGCAACCTTTGGACAACAACAAAACAAATTCCTCTAACCTTAATTTTAAACTATTTTCATAAAATGATTGTAGTAAATTGTAGCTAAAGAAATTTCCTATCCGTTGATATAGCTTATTTTCCTTCTTAATTTAGAACAACGTAAGGGCTTTCTGTCTTTTGTTCAAATAATCGCTTACTGATGCCTATAATTGTAACAACGTAGCATTTTCTCTTAAAAATGATATCATGCATTCCATTTACATTGTTACAACTTAATTTTCCTATTTTACCGCCCAAATATCAATTAGTATTGAAGTTATGATGCAGGTCCAATCTAGGCACCGGTCCGAATTCGACGTAAAATATTTTCACTTTCTGTGTAACCTAATATATTTAAGTATGTGTCATGAAACACACAAATTGAAATTAAAATGAGCATCATTCCATAATAAGAAATCAAAAAAATATGTCAAGAAATATCGCTTTAAATGTTTTATGGTTTGTTTATAGAAAATCATTTATTTCTTAAAAATTTATGAAAATCGCTTGGATTTTATCTCATTACCACGAATGTGTTAAAGTACTTATTTTATGTAAAAGCATAAGGACTAATTTAAATTCATGTGCAGTTTATTTTGAATGAAG
Organism: Araneus ventricosus; assembly: GCA_013235015.1. NCBI lineage: Eukaryota > Metazoa > Arthropoda > Arachnida > Araneae > Araneidae > Araneus > Araneus ventricosus. Next base: position 283,289 of record BGPR01000160.1, on the reverse strand, counting down.
TGCTGTGAGCAATCTCATAACACAAGGAATAAAATTAAGAATAAGTTTTCCTTCATGCAAAATATATAAAGATTTAAGTTGATGTAGATCAAGAGAAACTTTGAAATTCATATAATAAAGTATTGGTTTCTTAAGAGTATTTCCTGATGAATAAGTGTCTTTTAGGAGCTTCAAAATTTTTAGCAAACATAGAAGTCTGATTTGGTGATACCATTATATAATTATTTTTTTATATAACTACACGTCTATGTAGGCCCGTTAGAAAAAAAATAAAACTTTATTTCTCGGTTTTCATATTTTAGACTTGAACAATTTTTGCAAAATGCTCTCCGTTAGCCACTATACACATTTGCGGTCTGGACTGGATTTCTCGCTGCACAATGTGCAACATGGCAGGTGTTACGGAGGCATAAGCATCAGTTTCTTTCTTCCATTCTTTATGACATGACAATTTTCGAAATCGTGACCAAACAAATTTTCATTTTTTGCATTCTGTTTTGAGTATTAATGTGCGCAAAGTGTCTTTTCGTTCTAAATCGCGAGTGCTCTACAACTTTCTAATTGACTTTTTTCTCGTATCTTTCACCGTTTACGAGATAGGACCCTAATTCCAAATTTGCAGATAGATGGCGTTGTAAGTTGTCTCATCGAGTAGCGCATAGCCTTTTTACTATACCTAGACACCAACTTTATGGCCTAAGCTGTCACCGTTTCGAAGTTAATGGTGTGTGTAAGGGATATAAGTTGGAACCCTGTAGAGGAAAAGGTGTAAATATGGGCACCCTCTTTTGTTTTTGACATAAAGTTACTTTCATTTTGAAAGATTCTGGTTTTTTGACCTTCATTAACAACTATTACAAGTTTACTAAATGAGAGGAGGCAAAACAATGATTAATAACAATTATTTCAATTCGAAAACGGAGATTTACAAAAAGCTTTTAAAAAAGCACCAGAAAAAATGGGGTGTAAATATGGGCCCGCTTCAAAAGAGTCACAAAAAATAGTTTAAAATGTTTTAAAACAGGATAAAACAATACAAAATAGTAGAGAATTTATTTATTGCAGAAAAAATTATTTAAAGAAATCGCAAACATAATTGGCTGTTTCAGCCCCGGCACAATCTAGGTGTGCCCACATTTGGCACATAACACATTTAACCCACACTTCCCCGCGAGTGATTTCAGAGAACTTTCCATCACAAAAGATGCAAGTTGCCTCCCTCGAGTCTGGTTTATCCCCATCGTTGATATTCAGGTTGATATCATCATCGCTGTCTACAAGGGGAGGATCATGGTAGTCTGATGAGTCCGATGATGAATCGTATCGTTTCTTGGTCGAATTTTCCTTTTTTGAAGGCCCTTGGTCTTTCCACCCCTGCCCCCTGGCCGGTCTCTTACCCAGGGAACACTCAAGGACGTGTTCTTGGGAGCACTTTTCTCAAGAGACTTGGTCAACTGATCCTTGTAGGGTGATCCAGTGATGAGGCTGGACCTTGTTGCTTTGCGTCCACGAATAGTGGTTCTCTTCTTACTGTTGGGGACAAGAGATATGTCGAACGGAGAAACTGTATTTGAAGTTCCCGGGGAACATTTCGGTGTTTCAGCAGCCTCATCAATTGGCATTTTAAAGGTGTCCATATATACACCAACCAAACCTAAGAAAGATGACCACTGTCACATGTAACCAAAAAGCGTGTGTGACTAAAGGCGTGCTTCTAAAAGTAGCTTTGGATCTCTGCTTTCCGGATATCACTGTAAAATTATTTTAAACTAACCATAAGAACATGAAAAGAAAACGATTTCACATACCTGTCAAAAGTCTGCAGTCCAGAACAAACACCAATTCGCTCAATAACTCACTCTGCATCCATATTACTTGAAAGAATGGTTCCAACTGTTCTCTGCTATCTTATATCAACTAGCAGCACCATCTACAGTCCTGGAGGCCAGTCTTCAGCACCTCCCATAGACACTTGGGGAGGGGTGCCCATATTTACACCAGTGCCCGTTTTTACACCGGTTCCTCTATATAAAAAATTAATTAGATTAGTTGATAAGTCAATGATTTATTGTTATTATACCTAAAAATCTCATCATATATAAAAATGTAACGGATTTTTCTAAGCCGACCATACCCAAATAAAAGCGTACATATAAAGCCAAATAAAGCTATAAAAAGATTTACGAACTGAGACAAGAAAAAATAAACACCTGATTCACTTGGAGATGCTCTGTCCCCTACATGAATCATAATAGCCTTGTCGATATTTAGTTATAACGGAAAACGGTAGTAAAATCTTCCACAGGAAAATTGGAAAATCTAAATTCGGTATTAATTTGTCCTTCAGGGATATCATGCTCAAGATAGAACGAATCATCTTCTGAAACTGGATAACAAATTAAAATATCAATATATGAATTTCTCAATGTGACACTTAATTTTCTTAGTTTAATAAATGACCACAAATCGTCGTTGATCCTCTATTTATTGCCATGAAAGAAATATTCAACAATAGAGAAACTACCTGCAGGGCAGTAAAATGCTCCTTTGAACGCCTACCACTCCCGTGGGAGTTCTTCGATCACTGGGTAATGAAATAAGCTTCTATTACGGTACAATCTGCTGATTGAGAACACTATACCGTTGGTGTTTCCATTGGCATAACGGAGTTAACGAATAATTTGCTTTCTGCTCTTAGGTTACTAATGGGCAAGGCCTGGAGGGAAGTGACAATCTATGCTAAGTATCTTAATAGCAATTTAATAGGCTAATGATATAGAATGCAATATATAAGCTGCTATTATCATAATTGTTGGTGTGAAGTGAACAAAGGAAAAGAAACGCTTTTAATTTAATTTTAAGTTCTACGTCTACTGAAATGTAGAGGACTTGCTGCCATTGCCGACCAACATATGTGAAATGAATGTTGGAAAGGAGTAGTTTGCCTTTTAAATTTCTCTAATTATTTTGCTTTATTAACCTTTTTTATGTATAATTATTATTCTCATTGTGGTATTCTAATATATTCACTTAATACTTCAGAACTTAAGAATAATGCGGATTAAATAAATAAAATTTTGTTATGCAAATTTTCATAGTTGTTTTTTTTTCTTTCTAATTCACTCGTCGTTAATAACAAAATTTTCCTCATATCAAATCGTACTCATTAAATTCATATTTTCGGTTATCTGTCTCGAAAACTACTTTAATTCATTTTTTAAAGAAAGTTAAAAAAAGAGCCTTGTAACACCATATATTAAATTCAGAACGTCTCCAAAATAAAAGTCAGAGGAAGAACGTCAGTCAAGAAATTGATAAAACTCTTCAGACATTTTAAAGTAAAAATACATTGTGAACAAAAACAGTATTTTGCTGACAGCGCTGTCAGAAATTTAATCTCATTCTAAAGATACGGTACAGAAAAAATACAGTTCCAAAAAATATAATATAGGCTGTTCCACTGGAGCATCTACTTGCGATTTGTATAAGAATAGTGAAAAAGTCGTAGAAGTACCGGCGAATATTGTGAGTTAAAAATATTTTCCACTGTTTTTAGATGATTTTTAGATCCACTGTTCTGTCTGCATGATGTAGATATCATATAGATAGGTGGTTATTTGAAGAAAGGATATTTTCAGTGAAAATTCTAAAGAAAGTTTTGCTAACTATTTGATTCCGTGATATTTCCTATATTCCTATTTGATTAACTATTACACCTCTTTAAATGTATCAAAAAAATAAAAACTTTTTGAAACGACTGTAAAAGGGGTTGAATTGTAGGTTTGTGCCTATGATTTATGGATATCGAGTATTCAAAAAGTTTGAGCGCAGTTTTAACTCAGCTTTCTCAGCCATAAAAATGCGACGACAGCAAATAGGACACATATTTTTCAAATCTCTAATGCATAGAATTGACAGGAGTTGCGCCCTTTTAACATTCGATGCATGCGTGGAAGGGTTCAAAGTCAATATCTGACAAGCATCTTCACTCTGCGTATTTTAGCTTTGATTGAGGATAGGGCACTCTTTACCACCCCTAATAACTTTCCATTTTAAATAACATTTATTATTCCTTTAACAACTTTCTTCGCAATTGAATGTAATTTGAAAACTAATGATGCATTATTCGATTTAATTTTAACGTTACTCAAAACTTCACATTACACATTTTTAGACTTCATCTTTATTAATACATCCGTCTATTTTCAGCATTGTGTCAAATATTGTAATCATAAAGAATTTAAGAATCGAAGCACGCTTTAAATCATGGATAAGTATGAATTCCTTTGTAGTACTGAATAACTTTAGCAGTTGGAGACAACCTCAAACATTAGAAAATCCAACAATTTACAGATTTAATTAGCATAAACCACGCTCACATGAATTATCGTTGAAACGGACTCGAACACTTGTTAACCAGAACATATATCATGCAATTAAGCTACCATGGATCTTTCTCTACTAATAATAAAGGAGAATGTGTGTGTTGGCGCTCTACAGGAAAGACTGCTAGAACCAGAGAAATTTGGTACAAACATATTTTGGAGGGTGGGAATGTGCACCTCGGAGACGTATTTTAAAATTTTAATTAGAATTTTAATTAATCGAAAATTAAGCTAAATGTTGGCGTTTTTCCTTAATACCTTCCAAAGATATTAGGCACAATTTTTTTTTACACTATCTGAAAATTTAAAAAAATATCTTTTGAATGATATGGAAAAAGCTGTCGTACGATTTTTTATAATATTTTTAATAATATTTTTGGCACAATTTACAACAATACTTTTTCATTGTTGCAACATATTTTAAGCCCTTTTCATTGTTTAAAAATATTTAATTGCGTGTTTCTCTTTCCAATGTTGAAAGATATCTTACTAATAAAATATCTTACTGGATTTTACTTTCTTCTTTCATTTGATCAAATTTTCAGTGAAATCTGTAAATGAAGTCCTCAAGACAGTAAGTAAATAATGAAATAATCTAGTAAACTAAAAGATTATCGTTGCTATGCTTTAATTCTTTTCATCCGAGTGTTTTAAGCCAATTAGCATGATGCTGGACATAAAATGTGCCGCGCCAATTTAATGTTGAAATCAAATGCGTATTTTCCGTTAATGTAGATAAGAAACAGAACAAGTGCAAGGCTACGAAAAGAACTCAGGTTAAATGTATGTATCAATTTGAAATTTAAAGCTACTTTGTTAAGAGAACCAAGAATATAAAATTATGCATAAAAGATTCAGTTGAAATTTTATTTGCGGCGATCAAGCTGGTCGCAGAATACGGATAGTAGTTAAAAAAAATACACGGCGATGAATCATATGGAAAAGGCCATACAATTGTTGTTTTGCTGATATTTATTGTTTATTATCATCATCTTTTTTAATAGTGAAAACCTACAATGATAGAAAGTAGATGGGATTTCTGATTGAATATGCTATGTTATTCCGAATTTTCAGCACGTGTTCAAATAGTTTCATTGACAGTGAAAGACTTATATTCGCTGTAAATGGCTCCATTGAGGCCTCGGTCTTGCCGTTAACCCCCTACCTAGTGGCTGTGCCCATATCGGGAATACTAGCAACGCCCAATCAATTACATTCACTAACACGCATCCAATCAGCGATTTATGAAGGCGGAGGACCTCTGGTCAGGTAGGAAATTCCTGCTACTCGGATGCTGATGTTAATATTCCTTTGTCATGAGCAAAAGGTTATAACATCAATTGCAGATGCTGCACAGGGATGTTCCGAAATAACAATAAAGTTAAGGGCTCTTTTATTATGATGATTTAGCAGCCTTGTCTAATATATTCTCTCCAATCTTGACAAAGGCATTTTCACAAGGTACATTCTTTATCGTTTCGTTATTCTTTTATCCGTACAAATGGGTGAAGCTTAAATTTAGTGAAATGCACTGTAAACATTGCGAAACATTCCTGAAAGATATTTTTCACCCTAAAATTATCGAATTCTTCTCAATCCTGTGACCTAGAATATTGCAATGATGAAATTTCTGTAATGATGCAATTGTTTCCAACTTCTGGGTGGTATCTACGACATAAAACCAAATATTTTATTTTAGTAAAACAAAGGTAGTAAACAAAACGGTTTAGTAAAAGAATTTTAAGTTGTACACAAAACCGCCAAGTATATTTATATTTCTCGTCTAAATTTAGTTTTTGTGCTTTATTAACTTTTTCACATTAATAAATAAATTAAGTGATTAAAAATTATTAGAACCTTTGCACTAAAATTGTTTGTTCATCTGCCTTTTGTGAACGAGTGAAGAATTCTGTGGTTGTATTCTTAATGTTTTACCTTTATTGCATCATTTTTCACTTTTCATTTTATTCTACGCATGGCGTTTCCTCCAGCTGTGGGTTTACATATAAGCAAAGCACAGTAATATGATTTTTTTATTGAAATCTGTATGAAAGACAAAGGTATACTACGTATAAATTTCTATAAGACGATTGATCGTTTAAAAGTTGTCAGATAAGTGCAATAGTGGATAAGCATCCTATCAGCATAAAATTCAGGCAAAAGGATACATGAAGCTTAAGAAATAGCACTGACATTACTGCGGGGGAAAATTGATAATGTGGTGTACACTTTGCAGATTTCAGTCATAATTCAACTATAAAATGCATCATCTACGCTCAATCAAACATACATCAATTGATATCAATAAAAAAATTAAATTTTTGATATAAAACAGATCTTTCAGTCATTATGCTGGTTGATTCCAAAATATTTGCCAAAAATGAGGAAGTGATTAGATAAAAATGAAATAAATAGACTTTGTAACTGAATATGAGTGTGAAAATGGGGTGTTCAGTTAGTAGAGAGCGAAGCCGTAGCTATTGAGGTCTACATTCATACTCTCATTTCCCGCCTATTGTAGTAAGCTCTTTTCACATAGCATGAAAATCCAAAATAGTTACCATTATGTTTCGACTGGAAGGCATACCATACTAAATACTACCGTGTATTCTACCTTTTCATAGATGCTGTGAGGGAGTTGATGAAACTTTTTCACAGCATTTTTCGAAAAGATATCTTTCTGCCACATCTTTCATACGTTCCTCCAATCATTCAAATGAAATCATATTTGAGTACGATGGAACGCCAGCTCATTTCAAGTACAAAAAGGAAATTATCTCGATGCTACTTAACGCTCCCAAAGTATGCGAGGTATAGAGACAGATCTGCACCTTGACCACCCTGATCCTCAGATATAACATTCATGAGTTTATTCTTAATAGGACGCATTAAAAACATTTTTTAACGTATTATAAATATCAATGAGTCTAGGGAAATTCTATTGAAATGACAGAAATTTTCTGTTAGTAATCAGCGTGAAATGTCTGGGATCATTGTTATTGCCCGCAAATCTGTGCTCCGTTGCTCTGAAGTTAGTGTTGCTGTTGCAGGTTGTACTTTTGGTATTGTGGAACTTGCGCACAGTCGCATTTTCGATAAGTCATTAAGTAGTGTTCTTTGCGCACAAGCGTTAGAAAGGTTGCAGTATTGTAAACTTTACCGATGTCTATATGATTTGGCTTGGCTTTGGCGCATTGAAAACCTTTGACATATGGTAATCAATCAATGTCAGTAGGAGAATGACACTTCATGCCCCTGATAAAACAACGATGCTTCCCTGGGAAAATACTAAGGACCTTAATAACTGTTATTTTCAAACATAAGACTAATACAGATATAATTTAAATTAAACAATAAATAATCCATATTAATTAATCGTTATGTTAAATAAATTGAAAATACATGAATAATGTAATTATCAATTTCCCTTGGGAAAGTGGTGATTATCTCATAGAAAAGAACCCCCATCCATCAATCACTCTCTTAAGTATGCATTTTCTATTGCCCCTCTAGTTGTTCGCCAAGTTTTCCTGCCAAAGGCATTTAGGATCCAGTAAACCTACAATGTGTGCGCAAATTCCACTAGTTAATGATGTGCGGAAATGCGGCTGTGCGCATCGGACACAGAACCATTTATTTTGACTATACCAGTCTTACCTATTGTTTATACCCTCTTGAATTTATTGCACTTCCACAGGACATCATCAAGCATACATTCCATTACAGAATCTGCCTATGTTAGTCCTTTCTACATGTCTTTGCGTCTTCATCAAATATTTTAAAATCACTCTATATAGTCAAGCATTTTAGTATTTAAATATGAAAAGATTAATTTTGGGATTTTTATGTGTCTGATCACTGGTTGAAAGAGTCTATATGATAAAAGAGTAATATGATTATGACCTCAATATCAGGTAATTATGAAAAATGATAGCCATACTGTCAACAAAGTAAATAATGAAGTGATCTCCAATGTATTAAAAATCCTTTTCGGTGATCCGTATCTGAACGTGGCTACACCATATTGAAAAAACGATATATGGATCTGATATGGCATCATTATAATATCATTGGCAATAATTTGAGTGAAATAACGAATTTTTACTATATGTGTACACTTAGTCATAATCACATAAGTTTCATCCTTATCATTACATAAAATCATGGATAATTAAGGGAGGGATATAAAATAGTCAATATTAACTAAATTTTGAGGATGCATTCAACTGATATTGCAGTATATCATCGTGGAGGTCGCTTTTAAAAATTCCCTTATTGTAATCGGTTTCTAGAGGTCAAGATAAATTATTGTTATATTATTTCCTTTATCATCCTGAATGATATTCTGAAATTTCCTTTTCTTTCAAGGTTTCTTTAAAGTTCAGAAATAATTAATTCAGTTATTTCAGAAACTGATTGCATACTCTAATGTGACTTCGATATATAAATAATAGATATATAAATTAAAAACTATATAATACAAAGAGTTTTAATTAATTTTTTACTAATAAATTTATCTTTAATATCTTTATTAAAATTTGTTAATTATATAACTGTTTGATATATAAACTAATTCATCAAGAGTGATCACTCATGTATACATATACAAGAATATTTTTTTCAGCAAAAGACAAAATTCATCAAGTAACTTATGCATTATTTAGCTTAGATTACTTCTTTAGCCTCAAGTAATTTTTATACGCACTTTTCTTTTACCAAAAGCATATTTCTAAAACAAATCGTATTTTCAAAAAAAAATGCATACATGTAATATTAATTGTTGAAATATCTCTTTCCATGGATTTAGTGATCAATTTTGTTCCAATTTTATTTATATATATTGTTTGATTTCTCATTTAGTTAACCTTGGGAATCTGGCCCAAAGTTGTTGACGAAAACACGGATGACCTCTTCCAGCCAGTTGACATTTCGCGTCGAGTTTCTTCGATCCAGGCTTCTTGTCAACATGCCCCTGAGGCCGAAAGAGATAAAAACAGCATTTGGATGCCAAAGATTTCTTGAAAAATCGATTCTGTTCCCATCCTCATTCAATTTCATAATATAGAAGTCGGACACTTGAATTTGAAACATCGAAAGAGACTCTGAAATGTAAACCCAATATATTTTGACAGTCTCCGTGAAACAGGTTGCTGCTTTTTTAGTCGATACATAGTTTTTCAAATTTCAATCACAAAATATTCGACGCTGAAATATGCATTTTCCTTTCTGACAACTCTTTTAGAAATTTCCAAACGTGAGGATTTTTTTGTTTCATTCTGATGCTGCTTTCTTATTTTTTCTCTGGAGTGAAATGTATATATATGTGAATAATATGCTTTTCTATATAAGAAAATGTGCCTTCTTTTGTGATCGCTGATGCTTTGTTGGATTGTTTGCTTGTGTAGTAGTGTGCTTAAACTCGTATTTATATTTTTATTTATTATATTTCTATATAATTCTTGACTTTTTATTATATTTATATATGTGCTTCATTTTAAGTGATACTGATATTCATATATGTTAATTTTGAATTTTGTGCCGCTTAGGTAATGAATTTTGTTTCTTTAAATTTGTAGGTCCATTGGATCTTGGGTAATTCGTAAGTTTTTATTTCGTATTTGTCGAAAATTTTAATTTTTCTAGATCCCTTGAATTTATTATTAATATAATGGTAAAATACACTTAAATATTCAAATTTGTGTAGATTACTTCTTAATGAAACCAAAAATTGAAAAGTCATTTTATTTCTGACTGGTTTTCACGATTTAAATACTCTGCACTTTGTGTTCTCGGTGACTGTAAGTGAATAATTTTTTGTATGTAATTCACCCAATGACTTTTCTCCTGTGCATTTATTCAATAAAAAAAAGACTATAAAAATTTCATACTTTTTAAAAATCTTTGAACATGTTGTGAATTGTACTGTTTATTTTGAAATTTTCTTAATCATAAGTTGCATTTAAAGTTTTGTATTTTTATACTGAGATAATTTACTTATTTATTAAAATTATTATTTTGCAAATAATGGAAATCTTTAATTGTGATTATTATCATTTTATTCATTACAGGATTACTGTTTATTTATTACTTAAGGATTATTTATCGAAAATGATAAATATTGAAATAAATCTTTACACCATTGATTTGAAGCTTAAAAATTGTCTTTTTCTTTCGCTCTGTGCTCTTTTTTTAGAACCAGTTTTTCTCAATTAGAAGTTTTGGATAGATCGAATTTTTATCATGGTCCCGTCAGCTTCCAATTAACTAAGTTCCATTCTATTATGTCCCATGTTTAAATCTGCATTTTATATTTTTTGTTATATGTCTATATATATTTTTATTTGTTTTGTTTTATATCTATACATGTTATATTTTTATTGTAGCTTTATTCTTATGTTTATACTTTTATATATTGTTATATTCATACACTAATTTACGTATGTTATATTTCTACATATTAGTGCTTTTATTTTTGTTGTATTTTCTAGGTCATGCACTTTCCAACCATTTTGCAGCGAATATTCCCGGCATTTTGGTTTGCGACGGTTTCACTCGCCTGTCGTTTTTGTTTTCTTATCCACTAAAGGTAGGTGGGTCGGAGTGAGTTATTGATGGAGATTATTGGATCGTGGATTTTAAATTGCATTACAAGTTTTAAATAAATATGCTTGAACTCTTGTAGAAACCTTATGTTGAAAACAGATTCAGAAATTCTTCATCTATAACCAATTATCAAGTAAATGTCCCGTAGATATCATAGAAACAATTTTTTTCAATTTAATTTCTTTAAAAGATCACGATTCATGAAAATAATGATATTCATATATGATATTAATATGATATCATATTCAAGGAGATGGCTCCTGTCTTCTCGAATATGGGCTAAATATGAAGATACGTTCAATCATGATCTTCAGATTCAGCCTATATTCATGAAAATGGCTCTCGGCTTTTTGTATATGGGCTGAATATGAAGATCATGATTGCCTAATGCACGAAAGGCACTTTGCGTGAAAGGATCTCACGACATGTACGTTAAATATAGTAACTGAACATTCCTTACATTGGTGTGCTATGTTAGTTTGTAGAATAGGAAGCTTACCTCGTTTTGTCATCGCAAGTTTTAGAAACTGTTTCGTCTTTCAGCGATAAGCTTCGTATGGATAAAAAGCAATTCCTTAATTTTATCAAAATACAAAATATGTCCAATTCCGACCCTAAAAATTCTTGGAAAAATAATTTTCCCAAAAAGTGCTGATTTATTAACACTTTCAAGTCTGGTAGTACACACTTCATACATTTTAAATTCATTTTATGAACTCAACATTTATCATCCTAAATTTCAAGATTTAAAGTAATTCAGTAAATTTAAGGTCTGTATTTAAGAACAAATGACAGAAAGAATTTTCATAATTTGTAATATGTTTTTATGGGTAATTATTTCTTTTTGTTGTTATTTCTAATATTCTAATTATTTCTTTTTGTTATTATTTCTAATATTCTAATTATTTTTTGTTATTATTTCTAATATTCTAACTATTTCTTTTTGTTATTATTTCTAATATTCTAATTATTTTTTTGTTATTATTTCTAATTATTCTAATTATTTCTTTTTGTTATTATTTCTAATATTCTAATTATTTCTTTTTGTTA